>PVIH01010266.1:0-19762 GCA_004025045.1 Sigmodon hispidus
TAAAAAAAAAAAAAAAAAAAAAAAAAAAAAAAAAAAAAAAAAAAAAAAAAAAAAAAAAAAACAAACAAACAAAAAAAAAAAAAACAAAAAAACAGTCCTTCAGATCAGTAACTATTATAGGCCATCCTTTAGGTAGCAAAGAAGGTAAAGGTATACCAGATTGTAGGGTGCCCATGGGCTGAATCACCTTATTAATTGCTCTTAAATCTGTCACCATTCTCCATTTCCCAGACTTCTTCTTGACCACAAATACAGGGGAATTCCATGGGTTGGTCGATTCTTCAATATGTTGAGCTTGTAACTGTTCCTGCACCAATTGTTCTAGGGATAGCAATTTCTCCTCTGTCAAAGGCCATTGTTGGACCCAAGTAGGTTTGTCCATCAACCATTTCAAAGGCAGGGCTGTTAGTGTCTTAGGGGTGCTTGCAGCTTTTAGACTGCGTCTTTGTGCAACCTGAATGACTGACGGGTGTTTTACATAGCCCCTTGAGGTATTACTTTCAAGGCCACAATTAGTTCTTTGGCTAGTATTTAGGCCTGAGTGTTCCATTGTCGTAGGAGATCACGACCCCATAAGTTCACTGCTATGTTGGCCATGTATGGCTTCAATCTCCCTCTCTGTCCTTCTGGTCCTATGCATTCTAGCCATCTCACACTCTGTTTTACCTGAGACAATGTCCCAATACCTAAAAATTGAACGTCTACCTCCTTCAGAGGCCACTTGGGGTGCCAGGCCTGCTGAGTTATGATTGAAACATCAGCCCCCATGTCGACTAAGCCCTGCATAAAAATATTGTCTATTCTTATTGTCAACTTTGGTCTTTGTTCATTTATGGAGGTCTGCCAAAATATGCATTTTATTGGTTTGCTGGATACCATCAACTTCTCTTGTAAGGGCAATCTATTGTCTATGGTTACATGATCTACTGTTTCAGGCTTGGGATTTGTTACTCATCCTGAGGACACTGCTCTTCCATGGTGACTGGATATGACTGAACCCTTTTTGGCTTGGAGGTCTGATTCTTGAGGGCTTCCCGGGGGAAGCTCCGAGTTACGTTTCCTGATGGTAAAAGCTTGCCATCTTTGTCTCTTATAGATCTGCATTCATTCGTCCAATGTCTGCCTTTGTTACATCTCCTACATAGTCCAGGAGGTAGTGGCTTTCTGTTTAAGTCACTCCTGTGATTGGAAAAGTTCCCATGTATGCTTTGTCTACAATTTCTCTTTATATGGCCTGGCTTACCACAATTGAAGCAAGTAATGCATTGATTTCTCATCTTAGCATTAGCAATGGCTTGACCTACCTAATTCTCTTCATCAGGGTGTAGATATTCAGCATTAAGTGCAAATTGAATCCATTCGTCTATGGGTGCACCCCTGATCTTTAATGGCACAATCAATTTTTTACATGTCATATTAGCATTATTGAAGGCCAAAGAGAGTATTAATTGTTTCCAAACTTCTGAATCCGACACTGCTCTATTTACAGCCTGAGTCAACCTCTGTAAAAAGTCTGTATAAGGCTCCGTCGGACCTTGTTTAATCTGAGTATAAGACTCAATTCTCTGTCCTGGGTCCAAAACCTTTTCCCAAGCATTTAAGGCAGCAGTACGGCACAGCAACAGAGCATGGTCATCATAAGTAGCCTGAACTGATAAATCAGCTAACTGGTCTTCCCCAAGGATTTGTTCCTTGGAGACGGTAACATTCCCAGTTTGATTTAGAAGTTCCAAGGCCTTAGCCTCTTCCCTTAACCAATTCCTCCACTGCAAGCTTTGGCCATCAGTCAATACTGCAGTCGCCAAATTCTTCCAGTCATCAGGAATTACTCAATTCCATGCTGACAATGAGTTCAAGGATTGCTTCACAAAAGATGATTGTACACCATAGGTCACTATGGCTTCCTTTATTGATTTTAAATCCTTCATGAGTATAGGTTCATAATTGTATCCCACATTGTCAGAAGCCCTTCCACTTGGTTGTGGTTTTTTGGCCTCCGCCATGACTGGGAATAGAGTTGGAGGGGTGGGGGGTAGTCCCCACATCGTAACCACTCTAGGTAAAGAACCTTCCCTGCAGTAGCACCATTTAAGAGGGGGCTCTGGGTTATCTTGAGCAGGTGTCGCCTCAAAATCCTTTTCTAAAATCTCCAAGCAAGCCTCATGATCTTGCAACCTAGTGGTAATGGTCTTTTCCAGTGTTTTAAAGTCTTCTATAAATGATCTCTCCAACAATTTCATAGAGTGGAAAATCCTCTCAGTCTCCATATCTACCCGTTCTACTATCTTCTGTTCAAATTTCCTAGCGTTTCCATCCATTATCCTAAAATTTTCATCCATTTTTGAAATTTTTAATCCAATTTTTTAAAATTTTCATCAATATGAGCTCTAAATTCCTCTCTGATCAAAGTAGACCTCTCTTCTATGGAAACAATGATTTTCTGGAGTGTCTTAATATATTCATCCATGCCAGACATTTTAGCCTTATACTCTCTGTGTTGAGATCCCTTAAAATAGGTAGGTATAAAGTATATTATCACACAAAAAAGCAAAAGAACTTCTGGGTTGAGATAACCTCCAAATGCATAATCCTGAAAATAATCCTCTATCACCATTGTGAAAAATTGAGTAAAATTCTGAACATTTATCTGGTCAGACATTGTAGAAAGGGAAAAAGAAATATGTAGAAAAGAAAAGGAAGAAAAAAAATATACTCAGATGTAATGAGAACTTACAGCCAGCAGATGTCGCAGTTGCGATCAGCAATGGCAGCAATGGTGCGCAAAAACGAGGTGGTGATTCAGCTGGGAGGGTCTTTGTTAAATCTTTCAACAAATCCTACTGGGTGTGCGCCACCAGAACTGGCTCAATCTGTCTCTCAGGAGATCCTCCAGGCGCAGATTCGTTCCTGGCTGCTTACAGTAGACTCATGCCCAGATGGGAACCAAAATGGCCTTTCAGACAGGCTGGGTCCATCTGTGGGTGAGAAACCCGGCAGGTTTGTGGAATTAGCCCCGTGTTCAGGCACCAATTATTGTGGTATAAACCCGTCATGAGATATGTTTTAAATGAGGTTTATTTTGTGAGAATTACTTACAAAACAGAGAAGGTGTTAAGGGGAAGTGAAGGGGTAACCACATGCTGCACCAACGAACTCCCGTGCCCCCGGCCAGGAACCGCGCACCTCGAACCCGAGTCAACCACGCTCCGCCCAGCTCAGCACTCCAGCACAGTTTAAATTTGTAGCTTCGGATTTCCTGCTACACATAGATCAGTGCCTTATTCAGACATCATCAGAGAAGCCTCCTTCTGTATTATAAGGGAACAAGTACAATGACCCACACCCATAGCGAGACATTATGTAGAGAAAGGGACCTTGGAACATGCAGCTCTAAATGAAATGTTTCCATCAAATCCTTCTGCTCACAGCTCAGGAAGACTCATGGAAGAAGAGGCAAAAAGAGTGTAAGAGCCTGAGGAAATGAAAGATGCCAGAAGAACAAGGCCCTTGAAGTCAACTAAGCAAGCTCACATGAATTCACAGAGACTAAAGAAGCAAGCAGAGGGCCAACATGGGTCTCACCAGGTTCTCTGTGTATATATTTCAGCTTTCAGCATAGGAATTTTATCTGACTACTAAGTGTATGAATGAGGAGTCTCTGACTCTTGTGCCTTCTCTATGAGCTCTTTTTTTTCTGTTGGTTTGCCTTATCCATCTTTGATGTGATGTGTTTTGTTTTATCTTATATTTTATTTTTTTATCTTGTAGAAGCTTGTTTTTTTTTTCTAATGAGAGACAGAAAGAGAGTGGGTCTGGATGGGAGGGGAGATGGGAAAAAACTTGGAAGAGAAACTGTAGCCAGGATATATTGTATGAGAAAAAAACTAATTTCAGTAAAAATGAATAAAAAAAACCTAACATATGTTTAAACTTTGACTGATGATTTTTTCCACCTTTTGTCTGATGCTGTATTCTGCATTTACAGCCATATCCCTTTCATAGCAGAGACTTCATCAGATACTATACAATATAGGATTCAATGTTTTCCTGATAAATTTTAACAAAGGGCAAAAATATCATTAAAATATGATATAGTGACGATGTATGCAAGGATGAGAAATATGAGGATGACTTTTCCATTTCTGAGCTAAGAATGTGATTCTAGCTTTTCAACTGTAGCTGTCTGGGTCCATGGGTGCTGAAATCCAGTTTTCCAGATTTGCAGGCCAGCATTCTTTCCAGTACACCACTTTTCTTTCTCCTCTGTCAGAAAAATCTCACTGCTGGGTTTTTCTCTACTGCTTGCTCTAAGTGTAACCCAGGGGCACTTTTTAGAGCAAGTCACTGATGACCAGTTATTTCTCACCTAAATTAAGCACTTAAAGATAATTTCTCCCTCCTCGGATATAACTCCTGAGCAGATGAATTTCTATTTTTTTATTATAACCATAGCAATTAGAGTGTAAAGTGAGAAGGTGAGTTTAGGTGCTGCTTGTTTAAGTAACAGCTCAAGGAGATTTTAATCACTCACTAGCCATGAAGAGTGACATTAGGTTATGTGCAGCAGAGTCAAGACCCTGTCCTTCCTTAGCTTGCCTACCTCTCTGCTTCCCTATTTTACCCATCACCTGCCTCCTCTACCAATCCCTGAGGTTTTTGTTTTTGGTTTGGTTTGTTTATGTTCAATTTTTGGTTTTTCTAGACAAGGTTTCTCTGTGTAGATAAGTAAAACTTCACAGTAGCCAGAGTTGCCAAAATCTAGTGTCACATAGAAACATGGAGAGTGGTAGTGGAGGGGGTGGGGTGGCACATGCCCTTGATCCCAGCACCCAGGAGGCAGAGGCAGGTGGATTTCTGTGAGCTCAAGACCAGCCTGGTCTGTGGAGTGAATTCCAGGACAGCCAGGGCTACACCTTCTGCTTCCACCTTCTAATTTGATTCACTAAGCATTCTTTACATTAACCATCCTTACTGCTATTTTCCAGTTTCAGGTTTGTATACCACACATTATTATTGAAAATATAGATCCTGACCTTGGAAATTCAAATCACATATTTCTTAATAATATACATCTTAAGTAAAGACAATTTTTAATTGCAAAATATGACAAGTTTATAATTTACCACATATGCTTAAAAATTTAGACTTCAACGAGCCACAAGAAATTTATTTTGTGTATTCTTTTATGGTTTTATTTCTTTCATTTCTTTTTCTGGTTTGGCTGTATCTTGGAAGAATCAATTTATTATTCAATAGTATAAATCCTCATTTCACTGGAACTGATGTAATTAGGAAGCATATTTTTTATTTTCTTCATTTAGTAGGTTAGTAAAAAGAAGCAGAAGTCAAGAACACCAAAATGAAGTGATTTTACTTTAAAATTACAGCACAAATGCTGGAATTATTATAAATTCAGTGTGAACTTGTTTTCTGTCTCCATATTTAGTAGAACACACTGAGAATTTTTGGCTATTATGAGACTGCAAGGCTCTTTAAGATCCCAGTCTTTAGAGAAAAGATCAATCATGTTCAGTAGATTATCTTCACAAACAAATATGATACTACAACAATGCACAGCAGGAATAGTACCAGAAAGAGTTAATCTGGTTTGGATTCTCAATTAGCATTCCACTCCCTCTATTTATTTGTTAACTTAACTTAAATTGATGATTCTATTTCTTCCATTTCTGCTACTGAAACCAAAAATTTGAAAGTATTCATATCTGTTGTTGTTGGGACAAACCTTTTTATGGGGCCTACAAATCTCAGCAGTCCTCATGGATCAGCTCCTCTCCTATAAAGTTCTGTACACATGTCAGCTCAGCTCTTCCATTGGTTGAGTGGAAAGCAAGTAATAACAGCATCAAGTAGAATCTCTTCTCTCTCGTTCTGTCTCTTTGTGTGTGTCTAGATAAAGAGAGAATAATCACATTTGTGATGGCTATCAGATAGCTTAGTTTTCATACCTCATTTCTGAGCTATATCAAATGATGGAAACTAATTTATGTCTTAAAAAGTAATAATGGTAACGTTGTACAGTGTTGTAGATAGACTGCTATTCTGAGAAACATTTAATGGATGTTAAAGATGGTCAGGACCAGATACAAAGACAGCAGAACAGGAGATGCTGACTCTGAGGATGAAACTGAGAGTCAAAGATGTTATGAAAATTGAAAGTCAAACTTACTAAAAAGTGCAAACAAATGATTTATGCATCAAAATGACTGAAATGAAAATGGTTGTTTGGACCAAATGTGAGAAATGGTTTGTGTGACTGCTGTCCACACACATTTTCTCTGAGATTGAAAGTCTGATAAACAAATTGACAGTGTCTATGAAATAAAGTTCAACAATAGTTATCCATTGACTCAAAAATTTTACTTCAAGATATGTATTTAAGGAAAATAAATACACACAGCCACCAAAAGATGTACAGAACAATTAACCTACTTAGTCTATTTATAATCTTTATATTTTAAAAATTAGCTAAAATGTCCATTGAAATGAATGATATATATTGGTTTTCCAAGACAGGGTTTCTCTGTGTACCAGTCTTGGCTGTATGGCAACTCACTTTGTAGACCAGACTGGCCTTGAACTCACAGAGATCTCCTGAGTACTGGAATTAAGGGCATAAGTCATCACTATTCAGCTTGTGATAATATTATTTACAACTACTGCTATATAAAAATCTGCAAAATGTTTTATATAGCAGCAAAAATGTCTTCAGTAAATATCAGTTTATGTAAAAGATGGTGGGCACA
Source organism: Sigmodon hispidus (assembly GCA_004025045.1). NCBI lineage: Eukaryota > Metazoa > Chordata > Mammalia > Rodentia > Cricetidae > Sigmodon > Sigmodon hispidus. The sequence goes on from PVIH01010266.1 coordinate 6,765, forward strand.
AAAATGAATAATATTCTCTCTCTTCTCAGTCTCCCCCTTTCCTCCCCCCAATAAACCCCTTGTTTGAAAAAAATTAATAATAAACAATTTTTTGTACTTTGTCAAATGTTTATGAGGAGGCTAATAATTAGAAGAGAGAATGAACATGTCTCTTGGGGCACTAGAGTCATTCCAAGTGAGAAAGTCCTGTCGGCAAACACCAGCAGACTCCTCACCCTTAAGTTAGCCTCATCAGGTGGCATGCAACTAATGAGCCAGGATTTTTGCAGAGTTTCAGTGCATGTCAAGCTAATGTCCCTTTGCCAACAAGAAAGGCTGCAGCAATTATCTTTTGTCTGGGTATTATGCATATGCATAGATTTTATCACCAATACAATTTTATTTTTGCTCTCTTAGTATTTATTCCCCTGTTCAAAACTGTAAATTTTGCTAATTTGCCATGAGAATTCAAGATATTTGAGAAAACAAATAATGTTTCATTCTGCTTTAATAACTTTTTATATGGGTTTTATTTCTCATCTATGTGTTTCTTGTTTATTAAAAATTGTTCTAAAAGAAAATTTAAAAATCTGTAGAAAAGCATGGAAAAGCTGGAATAATATATTTTTTAAACAAAAGACTTTAAATATAATTTAAACCTGCCAAATCTCTTCCCATACTAATTTTAAGGTGAAATTGCATTGAAGGTGATTGTAGCATAATGTTGAATAAGGTACAAAATATATGATCTATGCAAATGTGAAGTACAGGTATGGCCTGATGACAGGAATGCCCTGCTTTATCACAGGGATAGTATCTAACTACAGAGAGCACAAAAATTTGGAAGCACTGCTGATGCTTAAAATGTTTTATAGTTAATCAAGATGTTAGTTCAAGACAATGTTCACGTTTCTCTCAAGATCATTCTAGAAATGCAACATGATCGACAGCCAGAGTATTATCTTAGATTAGGTTCACAAGATGAACACATTTCAATACAACCCTTATCTTTGATTCAACCACTAATTATTTTCTCAAAGATCTGCCACTTAAAATATCAACCCCACATTGCATGTTACTTTATAGCTTTCAAAAGTTAGGTATTAGTGTGGTGCTCATGTTGTCAGGTAATATTTTAGCGCACCCACACATGTGTTTTTCATTCCCAGTTACTTCCTTTTATCCTCTGCTGTTTTCTATGCAAGTATGACTGGGGAGTATCTATGACTTCATAGAAGGGCTAGTGCAGTAGGGAAGCAGAGAAAGGGACCTTAAAAGAATATCAATCCCTTTCATGGTTACAATTCACTTAAACTTAGTTGTCTTATTATTGAAAATGAAAATCATCACATTCCCCTCTACTTGTTGATTTTGATAAATTTGTGGAACTTCTATCATAGTTGCAGAATGATTATTTCAGGATAATTATCAAAACAATATAAAAGGGCCTAACTCCAGGGATTTTCAGTGCACTGTATTTAAATCACTCCATACTTCTATGAGAGTAGCATATATTCATGCACCAAGTTCACCAAATGGACTTTTTCAAGACATTTTCAGGGATGCAGTTGTAGACTTGAGACTTACAGTGAAAAGGAGAGGGGAGAATTTAATCAGAGTATCACACTATTGACTATCAACTCACAAACTAAGATCAACATATAAAAGAAGCCTGGTGAATATAGAGTGGACCTCTAGAGGTTTGGTCTGAGCTGAGATCTAGGACGCTGGGTGGGCAGAGTGTTGAGTCTGAGAACATTTCAGAGAGCATATGCACACCAGAAAAGGCTTGTGTTTCGAGAACCTTGAGATGCATTAGTTATATTTCTCAACTGTTTTGGGTTATGATTTCAGAGGTGTCGATTCATCATGAAAAGGAGGGCTTGGTGGGGTAGAGCAGTTCATGCCATGGAGGACAGAAAGGTCATTTACAAATATTATCTGATCAAGAACAGTGAGAAACAAACTCCAGGGGCACAGCTCCTTCAGTTAGATCCTGCCTCCTACCTTTCACACTACTTCTTGGAGAGTGGTTCATGTACTGTGGGACAGAAGGGACACTGAAGAAATGTCAATAGTGAGAAACAGACTGATATGGGTGGCCTATACTTCCATCTGGGGCCATATGATATCCAGTCCTGTGCTGCCACTAATGGCCATGTGTGGATGCCTGGCCCTACAACAGCTGGGGTCCGTGTAGATGTCAGTGACCCGCGTTACCACTAAATGGCATACAAGTGATTGTGGTCTGTACAGTCACCTGAAGCTATGCTGGTGTCTGAGGGCCATCCTGTTGCTGGGGCCATACTAACCTGAATGACCTGCACCCCTGACCCCAGGGCCAGTGTGAAATCCAGGCCCAATTTGCAACCAAGAGTCATGTCTGGACACCTGGCTCTAATGCAGCCAGAGTCTGTGTTCATGGGTTGTGAAATTACGAAAAACCATGTAGGTGATCATGATCTGTACTGGTCCCCAAGACCATGTTGATATTCAAGGGACAAGCTGCTACCAGGGTCATAATGATCTGAAGTGACCATCCTAGGCTATGCTAAAATCCAACTCAAGGTGAAGCTGAGAGCTACATCTGAGTCCCAGAACCTTCTGCAACCAGGGTCTGTGATAATGCTCATAGCCCAAGTTACAATTGAAGGGCATACAAATGATCTGGGTCTAGGCAGCCACCTGAAGGCACATTTATTCCAAGGACCATGTTGTCATTGGTTCCATATCTGAGTGATCTATGCAGCCACTGAGGACCATGGTGACATCTAGGCTGGAGCTGCAGCAAAGGGTCATGTCTGTGTCCATGGGCCTACCATAACCGATGTCTATGTTAAATTTATGGCCCATGTTACCACTATATATATATATATATATACATATACATATATATATGATGAAGAGGTGGGAAAGATGAAGGAGTGCGATGTTTTTCCTTTTTCCTTTCTTTTGTATGAAGGCTATAAGGGTGGAGGGTGGGCATGGAAGTTCTGGGAAATGAGTGGAATTGGGGTACATGATGTAAAATTCCCAAAGAATCGATAAAAAGATAAGTTTAAAGAAAAAAGAACTTGTGAATTTACTTGTGTGAAGAAAAAGAGGAGAGAAAGTTGGGAAGGATGCACAGACAGAGTAAAATGGTAAAGAAATCAAGAAGAGGAAAGGACAGAATGAGAGTGGGAAAGAGGAAAGGAGACAGGGAAGTCCATGGGAAGAGAGGCATAATCATTGTATATGTTAGTACCACTGGCTGCAAGCCAAAGCATGAGGAGTAAAAGAACAGGGATTTCCAGGCCAAAAGTGTCTCTGGGTAGAGGCTTAGTACCTATAAACAGAAAGTAGGGTTTTCACTGAGATCCCTAGAAGATATTTCCTTGTCCCAAACTAACCCCTAAAATGAAAGGTATCTATGATGTGTCCCATGATAGTAAGCCCAGAGAGCACTGGATTACCTTTGTGGTGTTCCCAGCCAAAATAAAGAGCTTGCATCAAATAGGGAGAAAACATCAGACCAACTCCAAAAGAGAAACATTCTACAAACTAACTGATCAATGCTTTAAGTAAATGTAAAAAACCATGGAGCTGTTGCAAATAAAAGAATCTAAAGTGTCCTGGGGATGAATTGGATGGAGTGAAGAGATTCTTTGGCTATAAAAGATATTAGCATAATATTTAAAATCTGAATAAGTGTTGCATATTATATGAATTGGTATAAAATACACATTCCTTGGTTTTAAGATACTGTGGTTATGTAGATAAATTTCTTCTTTTAGGAAACATACTGATATATCTGTGGTAGAGAGTTGTCTCATGGCTGAAACACATGAAGAAATAAAGGTGAAGCAAGACAGACAATATGATCAAAGCAGACACAGGTTCTCCCAACCCACACAGACTTTCTTTAAATCTGAAATGATATGAAAACTAAAATATAACATAATGAAATGATAAAATGCAAAAGTGAACAGAAGAAATTGTGGGCTTTGAAGGCCTATGGGTTTGAGCCTCAGCTGTGCTCTGAGACTTTGAATAAATTGCTCCAACTATCCAAATATCAGTTTCAAATTATAAAAGGTAGGTGAGAAAAGAATTTCCTTTCTCTGGCTTGTACAGGCATTATGTTACCACATGTAAAATCCTCAATAAAATTTGCCATTGATTTTTTTTTTAGGCAACTGAATAGCAAAGAAAGCAGACACAATGCATGCTGAGGAATTTGAAGATTACAGGCAGCATGCACTGTAATGCATCCCAATGTCCCAAAACCACTGGAGCATTTAACAGAAGAAAGCCTCATTATGAGCTTGAAATTGCTAATGGACAGTCTCATCCAGTGCTGCCTCCGAAAGTCCTGACTCCTGTTGTGCTAAGGTCTGCTGGGTGGCTGATAAGAAAGGAGTAAAAAGCAGACAAGAGAAAGTGCACCAGAGCACAAGACAATATTATAAATAACACTGACGTGATGCTGAGCACACTTAGCTCCAAAAAATAACAAAACACACACTGCAACAAACAACAAGAAATCACTGCACTTCAGACATAGGCCTTGCAACCTCAGAGCACCAAGGAATGATGACCTGGAGACAAGGTTTCTACTTACCAGCCCATCTTGCCCTGAATTATTGTTTAGACATATCGTGGAATTCTCTCTTTCCTGTTATCGTGCCCCACAAGGTTCTTGCCTCTCCCCATGCTAAGGTCAATACTGCAATACTTTTATGGCAGGGTCTGTCCTCTGATTACATTTTCTCCTGGACCCTTACAGGAAAGCATGAAGTCTGATTCATCATGTCATTTTCAAGGAAGAAATCAGAAATCTATCAGCCTTCAGGGCTTGAGTGATGGGATGAGGAACAAGAGCAGCAACCAAAACACCTCAAATTGGGGATGGTTGAGGCAGAGTTGACAACTGTTCCTGTGAGGCCATTTTTTTCTTTATTTATTACCTGTCAGGGCAGGGAGGAAGGAAATCAAATAGGGTAGAGGACTCGATAAAACACTCTAAACTCTCCTTTACTTGGGAACATGTGTGAGGACAAGGGTCTTGGTAGGAACAATAGGCATGTTCAATAGAATTACTATAGAAATTATCATTCAAAGGTCAGGCAATTCTAAAGGAAGGTAAGAAGTTATCTCTATTCAAATGAAGAAACAAACCAATAAGACCAACTGTACTCTGAGTACTGTACCTGCTCCTAAGTCAAATCATGTGGACCTAGTGCACAGTATGTGGAAGCAAGCATACTATCATCTATAAAAAAATGACACAAGTGTGGTAAGAGGTTTTTTTGTTTTTAGGGTTTTTGGAAGAAATATGTGAAGATCTATTTAAAGGAATCATTGAACATAGCTCTGAGGCAACCACACCCAAGGTTTCCAGAGAACCATGGTCTGTCAGACACCTTCAAGCCAAGATCCATTCTTTATAAAAATCTGGAAATTTGTTTATTCCAGGTATTTTTAAGAGTGACTTTTCTCAGACATGCAACTGTGTACTATTCTTGTGTTTGCTCCATTTTATGATTGGTCCCTATTTCTGTCACTCTAGTTATATAACTCCATGCTTCTAAGCAAAAAGTGAGGGTTGGACTCAGAAGATGCTGAGCAGCAGTGTGAGGCCAAGTGGTAAATCATCTCCAAGGTGTCCTGGGTCTGCTACAGTGTCTGCCACATCTTGTTACTGGTTTGTTTTAGAATTTGGTTCTTCTTTGCCTAGACTTACTAAGGTCCCCTTTAATAAGGTAATTTCTTTCTGTTTTTCCAGATATAAAAGTCAAAAGAATGAAAAGAGAAGAAGAAAGGGGGAAAGTAAATGGTGGCATCTATGAAAGAAACAAATAGAAAAGAATGCAGACTAGTTGAAGTAAATGCAGCAATTGCAAACAAATGAACCAAAAAATAAAGTAATCCAAATTATACATTTTCAACATAGAAATCACTGTCTAATAAATTTCCAAGCAGATTATAGATAGACGGCATATTAAGTACTTTTTTGACCAAATATCTGGCAAGAAGCAACTTAAAGAAGGATTCTGACCTGTGTTTGAGTGTACAGTCCATCATGCAAAAGTAGTCTTGGTGGTAGGTGAAGTTTGTAGCTATGAGAGCAATACTGTGACGCTGCTTGTTCACATCAACATAAACATTAACAGTCAATTCTTGATTTTACTCCTCCCAATGGGATGGTGCTATCCACTTCAGTAGGGGTTCTTACCTGTCTTCACTAATTCTCTCTGGAAATTCCTTCAAGGACATACCCAGGAATATTTCTTAGGAGATTGTAATTCCAGTTGATGTAGTTATGAAGACTTGTCATCACAGATGGCCCTATACATTAAAAGAAAAGAAAGCTGTTTGAGAATACACCCCATTTTTACAAAGTGGATACAACATATTTAATCTGCTTATAAATACAATGAACCATAATATAAAGGCTATTATGAATGGTTACATAATGAGAGAAATTGATAGCAAGCCTTTTTCTAACAAAAATTGTTTAATTGTAATAAGACATTCCAATTCAGGGGAATAAAAATTTACTGTACACTATTCATACAACCTCTTCCCCACTGCATAGTAGCTAACGAGATTCTTCATATCTATCTATACTAAAGATACAAATCTAGGGGCCCTTTTTTCTGAACACCTTAGGACATTCACAGTAAATTCATTTTTTATAAAGATAATACTGTGCACATATATGCATATATATGCTCACCAACCCCAGCATACACATAATTAAAAATAAAATAATCTTTAAACAAAGAGATAATAATTCATATATCAAGGCCACATAGAAACAGATTGTTTATCTAAGTAGCATCTCCTAATTGTAAAAGAAAAAATGAAATTAATTATGGAATTTTCCATTTATTTGTGTGCTGTACTACATTTATCCAGAAGCACACTTTGTAGGAAAAGCAGGATTGTTTTCTAACCTCAGGTACCATCCTTTGAAGCTCAGCTAATATTTTATCACAAGCTTTGGGTCATCTGGTAGGAAAGAGAGTACCTCTTTCTCAGATATTAAATCTGAGCTGAGCAGTAAGCCATGGATAAGCCTAAAATTCTAGATCATGGACCCTACTGTGGTTTATATGCCTGTTCTGATGGGGGAAATAGCATGTAACTACTGTGAAGATCAGATGAGTTAACATATGTAAGAAGTTGGCAGTGTTTAGTGTATGGAAGGAGACAGAGGAAGGGATTTTCTTTGCCATTTTTTCCTCACTGGGGACACAGGAATCTTATTGCTGCTATTGTGTCCCACGAGAAATGATTGCCATGGAAAATGTGACAAGGACCAGAGCAACAGATATGACAGGACACAAAGAACAGTGGCCTTCTATAGGCATTAAGCACTGTTTGAGCAGAGCAAAGCTGAGGCACGTGTGGAGACAGCAGGGACCACTGACATCCTGCATCACTAATCACAACACTTGTCTCCAGACTATTTATTTGTAGAACCACAATGACAAGATATATTTCATGTCTTGCCCCTGGCCCCAACCTCATCAGGATCTTCTGCCCCTTTGCAGTGTCTTCTGTACATTCTGAAGGATGATGTGACGTGGAAGGAAAGTTTGTGCTCAGAATGCCCTTTGTTCATCTCGGCTAAACATTAGTCTGTCAAGGAGATATCTGGGGCCTTAACCAGAGAGAAAGAATGCACTGTCTGCCAGCTGCCTGTAGACCTCTAACAGTCCTGAAATGTCTGATGCAGGAGAAGCAGTGAGGAGAAAGGCAATAGCAAACATCGCAGCCGGATTAAACCAGAAGCTGTGATGTCACCTGCTCTGATACGTACTTTGCCACCCACACATTCTTCCTCTTATCCTGCCCCCACCACTACTTGCTATAAGCCTACATGGCTTCTTTTGGAGCCGGATGCAAACAGAATGGTTTAAATCAGAGAATGGCACTGTGGGTACTGATAATTGTTTTGTTTGTTTTGGTAGTAATTATTACTGATAAAAATAAGGGATTGAATTGTGGAATTTTTTTATACATCTGTGTGCTGCACTTTTATCTGTTATCCAGAACATATCCCAAACTTCACATTGTAGGAAGAACAGGATTGCACTTCAGTCTCCTAACACCAGCACCTCACAATCTTTCCCTATCAATATCTAAAGAAATCATCATAAAGGAAGATTTACTGAAGAATGGGGGAGTTAATTAAAATAAGGATTCCTCATTGATTTTAAAGTATTTCTGGTTTCTCATTCCAAAAAAAGTTATAAGCTAGCAAGTCAGAGCATTGTCCCAAAGACCTGCAAAATGAGATCTTCAAATGTTGCTTTTATATAGGTGAACTCATATGCAATTCATGCAATCAATAATAATGAAACACAAGTGGTATAATATCAAAAGCATAACAATAAGTTTCTATAGGGTTAATGAAGAATACTGTCTTTGGCACGATGTAGCAGAAAAAGAATCTGAAAATCATACTACAATCAGTTTTTGTAATGAATATCACATAAAGTTGAGTGTTGTCTCATTAATACCCATTCACATGAATTCAGATATTTTACAGCCATGGGTTTTCTGACCTCTTCAGCCCACTTCATAATGACCTAATTATACCTGAGTAACAATCAAGATTCTCTGTCTGAGTCACTGGGAGGGGCAGAGGTCAAGCTTCTGTGTAAGATGTTTCTCCTTGCTGCCCCTTTCCTCCTGAATGTGTAGCTATAAGAAGCATGCTTCCTCTGCCACTTCATGTGGTGTCCTTTGCAACATAAGGGTGAACGCAAAGACTTATGAATAGCTATCACAAACCTTCTAAAATTAGTAACCATGAAAGCCAAGGTCAAAGAAGATAGTTATTAAGGAAGGGAATCGGACTGTAATGGTGGTGACCTCACACTTTCAAAGCATTCCCTCCTAACGCACAGTGCAACACTTAGGTAGCACCCCAAACTGTCACAGGGCAGGTGTGGCAGATCACTTTGCATCAGTAACCTAGGCATGAACCAATATAGCCTGGCTTCAGGGCCAAAAACAATGGCTCTGATTTCACTATTATTGGGAGACATGTCCACAGAGCTCACACCAAGTTTAGTGTTCCCTCCCTATGGCTCCAAATTGTCACCAAATTTACCATGCCATATTGCTTCACAATCATTCTGCCATTTTGTGATGGCTATAGGCTTCTTCCATTCCTTTAGCATAAATCTTGCCTGTAGCTGTGACCAGTTCTGACATTTGTCCATCTGTTGAGGGGAAGTTCTCTCTGAAGCATCCTCAGATCAAAGGGTTTACATAAGTGATTTTTGAAGAAGTATCCCCAGAAGAAAGCAGTGAAGGAATTAGGGGTCAAAATGAGACAGAATAAGCTTTGCCTTCAGCCAGATCCCACAGACAGAACTGGATTATAAATTGTACTCTGACCTTTTCCTACCTCTCCACGAAAGATCTCAGTTCTCCACAGCAGCTAGCCACTGGCTATAATTAGATTTTAGAGCCACTGTAAAAAAAAATAATGGCAAGGTTATTTAGCATCTAGGAATAATTCTTCAGAGGGTGTGGGCCAGAGCGTCAGGAAACCAGACTGTCCTCTCCAGTACTCAAAAATTGTACTCTCTAAATATTTACTTATTAAAATCATTGAGTTGTTTGTGCAAAACTGAGCAAAGCTATAGTACCTAAAGCAGACTTTACTAAGAGAAGGAAGATCAATTGGTTACAGAACAGAATGCTGGGCTTCTTGTTGAAGAGTGTGATCACAACTAGGGAAAGAGGCAGAGAAAGGGGTGGTATCATAAGGTGAACAGAGGACACTAGTGACAGGCTTTTTACACAGCATCATTCTCTATCAATGTAAGCAATAGAGAAGAAAGTTTCAATAATGCAGGAAGAACTAGTGGAGAGTTATTCTAAAATGATGACTGCTCATGGGGACACTGGTGTGTGTGTGTGTGTGTGTGTGTGTGTGTGTGTGAAGATTCTAATTATCTTTTCCTCTATAAACAAGTTGATACATACCCACAAACTCCAGGTATGAAAATAGTCTCTGAAAAACTGAGTACATTTCCCAAGATCTTGCAGCCAACAGGTTCCAGAAACAACTTCAGACTCATCTTTGACCCTCTTTTAGTCCTGTTGTAAGACCAACTCACACAATTTCATTATTGACACTCTTCTTCTGCAGGCTAAACTCAGTGTATGACCTGTGGAAGAACACAGTTTTATTTAGAAAAATAAATAAATAACCTAAATTTCTTACAGGATGCCCAGTCAGTAAGGAAAATTCCAAACCCATTTCAGCCTAGTGAATATAAAATATTTAAACTATAAATTCCTGAGATATGACAACCAAGGGAAAAGCTAAATGGCTTTATTCAAAAACTATTCTGCATATATTACTCTTCTTTGCATATAGCTTTCTTCTTGGACCACAATGAAGATAATAACTTTCATTTAGAAATAGTGAATTTTGGTCGGTTCTGGTTCCAGTTCTGGGATGGGATGCTGTCTGCAGAGCGTGTCCCAGCGCACTCTGGAGCAGGCAGAGATAAACTGATATAAATTCTGCCTGCCACAGTCCCCCCAGCTGCTGTCGAGGGAATTTACACGTCTATCCACCTCCAACTGAGCAAACAGATAAAGGACTGGGGACCCTGAAGGACAGACTCAGACCCCACTCAGAGGTGAGGAGAGGTCAGCAGGCCCCAGCACCAGTATCCCTGCCAGGGAGAGGAGAGTTGAGCTCCCGTTGGGTCCTGACGGTTCCGGTTCCGGGATGGGGTGCTGTCGGCAGAGCATGTTCCAGCGCACTCTGGAGCAGGCAGACATAAACTCTGCCGGTCATGATCACCCAGCTGCTGCTGAGGGAGTTTGCAGGGCCACCACCAGGCCTCCAATTGGTCAAACAGAGAAAGATTGAAGACTTGAAATTCAGTCCCCTGCACAGTGCAGAAGTAGTGATTGAGCAGACCTTTTCCTCAGAGGTCACAGGAGACACACAAGCCCCAGTGCCACAACTGACCAGGAGCCACCTAATCGTGAACCACCAAAGCCATGGGCAAGCACCAGTGCAAAAACTTACATAATAATATAAAGAACAACAAGGTAACTCCAGAAGAAAGTGGCGATCCTACAAATACAAGACCTAAAGAGCAATGAAGAGGAAACAGAAAGAAGCAACACCAAAAATTCCTTATTGATGATTATTGAACCTCTCAAAGAAGATATGAAAAATAGCCTTAAAGAAATAGAAGAAAATACAGACAAAAATTGGAAGAGATGAACAAATCTATGAAAGAAACATGCCAGGCACTAAAAGCTGAAATAGAAGCAATAAAAAAGGCACAAAAATGAGGCAAAGATGGAAATAGAAAATCTGAAAAGAAAAAAAAAAAGCTGGAACCACAGATAAAAGCATAACAAACAGAGTTCAAGAGATGGAAGATAGAATCTCTGAAGTGGAAAACTCAGTAGCTCAAATAGATATATCAGTCAAAGCCATAACACAAAATGTTCAGAAAATATGAGATACCATGAGAAGACCTAATTTGAGAATAATAGGAATAGAAGAAGGAGAATACCAGCTCAAAGTCACAGATAATGTTTTCAATAAAATCGTAGAAGAAAACTTCCCTAACCTGAAGTAGGAAATGCCTATAAAGATACAAGAAGCTTACAGAACACCAAATAGATATGACCCCCAAAAAAAGTCAGCACGCCACATTATAATCAAGCCACAAAACATACAGAACAAAGAAAAAATTTTAAGAGCTGCAAAAGTAAAGGGCTAACTCACATATAAAGGCAGACCCATCAGAATAACGCCTGACTATTCAATGGAAACGATGAAAGCTAGAAGGGCTTGGTCAGAAGTTATACAGACACTAAAAGAGCATGGCTGCCAAACTAGAATACTATACCCTGCAAAATTATCAATCACCATAGATGGAGTAACAAGATATTTCAGGACAAAGTCAGACTGAAAGAATATCTATCTACCAATCCAGCACTACAGAGGGAAAACTCCACCCTAAAGACACCAGATACACCCAAAAATCAAAAACAATAATTTCACAGAAGAATACTCCAGAGAAAGGAAATACAAACAAGTTACCACTAAAAATGGCAGAAAATATCAATCAGTGGTCACTAATTTCCCTTAATATCAATGGACTCAACTCTCCTATAAAACGTCACACACTATCAAGATGGATACAACAGCAGAAGCCATCCTTCTGTTGCCTACAAGAAACATACCTCAACCGCAAGGACAGACACAGGCTTAGAATAAAGGGTTGGGAAAAGAGTTTCCAGTCAAATGGTCCTAAGAAGCAAGCAGGGGTTGCAATCCTAATATCTAACAAAGTAGACTTTAAGCTAAAAGCAATGAAAAGGGACCAAGATGGTCACTACTTATTCATCACAGGAAAAATTCATCAAGAGGAGAATGCAATCTTGAATATTTATGCCCCTAATATAAGGGCACCAACTTACGTAAAAGAAACACTGCTAAAGCTGGAATCCCACATCAGTTCTTACACCCTAATAGTGGGAGACTTCAATACCCCACTTTCAACCCTGGATAGATCAACCATACAGAGACTCAACAGAAAAATAAGGAGTCTAAAAGAGGTTATAATGCAAATGGATTTAATAGCTATCTACAGAAGCTTCCACCCAAACACAAAGGAATATACACATTTCTTAGCTCCTCATGGAACTTTCTCCAAAATTAACCACATAAAGCAAATATCAACAGATACAAAAAAATAGAAATAATCCCTTGTAACATATCAGACCACCAGGGCCTAAAGTTAGAGTTCAACAACATCAAAACCCTAAGAAAGCCTACCAACTCAAGGAAACTAAACATCACTCAGCTGAACCATCTCTGGGTCAAAGAAGAAATTAAGAAATAAATCAAAGTCTTCCTAGAATGCAATGAAAATGAATTCGAATCCACAGCGTATCCAAACTTGTGGGACACAATGAAAGCAGTCTTAAAAGGAAAATTCATAGCGCTAGATACCTATATGAAAAACCTA
>PVIH01010266.1:19862-76777 GCA_004025045.1 Sigmodon hispidus
TCAGCTGAAAGCCTTAGAACAATTAGAAGCAAACTCACCTAGAAGGAGTAGATGGCAGGAAATAATCAAACTTAGAGCTGAAATCAATACAATTGAAACAAAAAGAACAATACAAAGAATCAACGAATCTAAGAGTTGGTTCTTTGAGAAAGTTAACAAGATAGATAAGCCCTTAGCCAAACTAATCAAAAAACAGAGATAGAGTGTTCAAATCAACAAAATCAGAAATGAAAAGGGGGACATAACAACAGACCTCCAGGAAATACAGAGAATTATCAGATCATACTTTGAAAATCTGTATTCCACAAAAATGGAAAACCTAGAAGAAATGGACGGCTTCCTGGACAGGTACCATCTACCAAAATTAAATGAAGATCAGATTAATTACCTAAACAGGTCTATAACCCTTAAGGAAATTGAAGCTGTCATTAAAAATATTCCCCAAAATAAAAGCCCTGGTCCAGATGGTTTCAGAGCCGAATTCTACCAGACATCCAAAGAAGAATTATTACCGTTACTCCTCAAACTATTTCACACAGTAGAAACTGAAGAAATATTGCCAAATTCCTTTAAGAAGCCACAATTACACTAGTACCCAAGCCACTCAAAGACACAACAAAGAAGGAGAATTACAGACCAATTTCCCTCATGAATATTGATGCGAAAATTCTCAACAAAATTTTGGCAAACCATATACAACAATGTATAAAAAATATCATCCACCACGACCAAGTAGGCTTCATCCCAGAAATGCAGGGCTGGTTTAACATATGAAAAACTGTAAATGTTATCCATCATATAAAGAAACTAAAGGAACAAAACCACATTATCATATCCTTAGATGCAGAAACAGCCTTTGACAAAATCCAACACTCCTTTATGATTAAAGCCCTGGAGAGATAAGGAATACAGGGAGAATACCTAAATATAATAAAGGCAATATACAAGAAGCCAACAGCCAGTATCAAACCTAATGGAGAAAAACTCAAAGCAAATCCCACTAAAATCGGGAACTATACAAGGATGTCCTCTTTTCCCTTATCTATTCAATATAGTTATCAAAGTTTTAGCTAAAGCAATAAGGGAATGGAAAGAGTTTAAGGGGATACAAATTGGAAAAGAAGAAGTGAAGGTATCTCTATTTGCAGATAATATGATTGTATAGAGAAGTGACCCACAAAATTCTTCCAAGGAACTGCTACAGCTGATAAAGACCTTCAGCAATGTAGCAGGGTACAAGATTAACTCAAAGAAATCAGTAGCCCTTCTATACACTAAAGATAGAAGAGCTGAAAAAGAAATAAGGGAAACATTACCCTTCATAATAGCTGCAAATAGTATTAAATACCTTGGAGTAACTATAACCAAAGAAGCAACAGACCTATTTGACAAAAATTTTAAATCACTGAAGAAAGAAATTGAAGAGGATATCAGAAAATGGAAAGCTCTCCCATGTTCCTGGATTGGTAGGATCAATATAGTAAAAATGTCAATTCTACCAAAGGCAATCTATAGATTCAATGCACTGCCTATCTAAATCCCAACACAATATTTTTTGGACCTTGAAAGAACAATACTCAATTTCATTTGGAATAACAGGAAAGCCAGAATTGCCAAAACAATTTTACTCAACAAAAGAACCTCAGAAGATATCACCATCCCTGAATTCAAGTTATACTATAGAGCTACAGTAATAAAAACAACCTGGTACTGGCATAAAAACAGACTTGTGGACCAATGGAATAGAATTGAGGATCCAGACATTAACCCAAAAACCTATGAACACCTGATCTTCGACAAAGAGGCCTAAAACATTCAATGGAAAAAAGATAGTATATTTAACAAATGGTGTTGGCATAGCTGGATGGAAGTGTGTAGAAAAATGCAAATAGATCCGAGCCTGTCACCCTGGACAAAACTCAAATGCAAGTGGATCAAAGACCTCAACATCAGCCCAGCCACTTTGAACTTGATAGAAAAGATAGTGGGAAATACACTTCTACGAATTGGCACAGTTGACCACTTCCTAAATGTAACACCAGTGGCACAGGCACTAAGACCAACAATCAATAAGTGGGATCTCCTGAAGCTAGGAAGCTTCTGCAAAGTCAAGGACACTGTCAATAGAACAAAATGACAGCCTACAGAATGGGAAAAGATTTTCACCAACCCTACAAGTGATAGAGGACTGATCTCTAAGATATATAAAGAGCTCAAGAATCTAGAGCCCAAAAACTTGAATAACCCAATGAAAAAATGGGGTTCAGATCTAAAAAGGGAATTCTCAGCAGAGGAATTACGAATGGCTGAAAGGCACCTGAAAAAGTGCTCATCATCTTTAGCCATCAGAAAAATGCAAATCAAAACAACTTTGAGATACCACCTAACACCTGTTAGATTGTCTAAGATAAAAGGCACAGATGATAGCCTACGTTGGAGAGGATGCGGATCAAGGGGAACACTACTCCATTGTTTGTGGGAGTGTAAGCTTGTTCAGCCACTTTGGAATGCAATATGGCGGTTTCTCAGAACATTGAGAATCAATCTCCCCAAGGACCCAGCAATACCACTTCTGGGTGTATACCCTAAAGTTGCACATTCACACTCCAAAGGTATTAGTTCAACTATGTTCATAGCAGCATTATTTGTAATAGCAAGAACCTGGAAACAACCTAGATGTCCCTCAACTGAAGAATGGATTAACAAACTGTGGTACATCTACACAATGGAATACTTTTCAGCAGTAAGAAAAAATGATATCCTAAAATTTGCAGGCAAATGGATGGATTTGGAGAATATCCTCCCGAGCGAGGTATCACAAACTCAGAAAGATAAGCAGGGGATGTACTCACTCATTAGTGGTCTCTAAACAAACAAACAAGAAAAAAGCAAAGCATGCCCAAGCTGCAAACCACAACCACTGAACATCTTGGGATCAGAAACACCCTGAACTGACCCTTTCCATCCTTCTCCACCTAGAGGAACACCTCACTCCCTCTTGAGGGAGGGGGGACAAAACTGGATTTGCCAGGAGTGGAGACTAAACTAAGCATTATTGAATCAGTGGGACCATAGGACTGTCTGCTGCCTGCCTAGGAAGGGGATGGGGAGTTGTGGAGAGGAAAAAATGACCTGATGGGGTTGGAAGGGGAAGGGACCTTGAATAAGGATATACAGGGATGGAAAAAAAATTCAGAGGGAAAGCTGAACACAAAGTAATTTTATGTGTAGCAAATTATTTGCATTATCACCCTTGATAAGTCATGCTTATGATTTTTATTTTCTTTATAGTTATTGTTAACTTATCAGCATTTTAAATTCAATTTACTGTTTTTCTTGATAAATACAAAATAAATAAAGAAGAAAAAAAGAAATAGTCAATTTTAAATGCTTGAGTGCCTAGGATATAAAAGAGAGTCCAATGCTGGCATGTCCATGGTGCCCCACACAGATCTAGTTAAAATCCCAGGTAGAACTTTCCATATGATTCTCATCAATATGGCTATAAAGAGTTCCCCTCATAGAGTAAATCTGTCAATTACAGACTCACAATCTGAGTCCTTATTGTGGCCTACAGTGTGGAATTTGACACTGAAAGGATAATCACAGTGTGCATGTGCATTACAGTCACAGCAATGCTCCCCATGAGGCCCATACTTTAATTCCCCAAATCCCACAGTATATCATCTTTTATAGCATAGGAAACTTTGCAAATGTTAAGTCATATGATAGAAAAATTTTCTTTACATTACGTTATGATACTCAGTGCACTCACAGGGGATCATATACTGGAGCATCAACAGGGTCAGAGCAAAAAATTAAAAGAAACTCTGTTTCTGATGCTAATATGAGCTTACTCAGTGGCGTTTATAGGTGTAAAAATCTAAAGAAAAAGAAAAATACTCCTCTTAGGGGTTATAAAAAGGAACACAATTTAAAAAAAAAAAAACACTTTTGTTTCAGCCCAGTAAAGCCCATTTTAAATTTCTTAGCTCTGGAATTATAATATATGCATATATTATAAAATACAACATATATGTAATCTATATATGCTACCTTAAACCACTAAATTTACAATCATGTTTTAACACCCAGAATAAAATAGTGCACTTGCCATAGAAAAAGAACACCCAGAGATCTAAAAAAATAAAAAGAAAGAAAGAAAGAAATCAGGAACCGTGAAAACATATTTGAATACGATAATTTTCTTGGCTCAAGCTAGAGAGAAATTAAAATGAATTCCGAAACCTAAGGCATAGCCAATGTCTTCATTTGAATTTTCCAAAGCAATATGAAATAAGAACTAGGTGAGTAACTCGTGTGGGAGTAATTTTCTGGAAACTGGAGATGAGGCAGGAAAGGGCAGAGGAAAGCATCTGGAAGACTGGTACCTTGTCAAGGTCTGCAACAAAACCCACAGGAGCTTACACTTCTAAAACACAAAGCTTGTTTTCTAGATTCAACCATCCATTATGGGGTTTCTGGTCAGTGATCCATGGCTTCCCCTTCCCTATTGGATAAGAATCATGCCCTCTACCCAAGGAGTCATCCAGGCTTTGAAAAATCCCTTCAGCTATGTCCAGAAAGACCTGCTGCTTCCCCTGAAGATCTGTCCTTACATATATCATCATCCAGTCTCTTGGCTGTTATCAGAAAGAGGATGGGTTGGTAGCAACTGATGAAAACAGATGTGGACTCACAGCAAAGCACGAGGCAAGGCTCAGGGAATTCTGTACAAAATGGGGAGAAAGAATTCTAGGAGCCAGAAGGGTCAAGGACACCACAAGAAAACTCAAAGAGTTAACTTAACTTGGGCTCATAGGGGCTCACAGAAACTGAACTGACATCCAAGGAGCCTGCATGGTGTGACCTAGGCCCTCTATATACATGTTACATTTGTGTAGCTTGGCCTTTTTGTGGTATCCCTAACAAGGATACCTAACAAGGGCTGTCACTGACTCTTTTGCTGGCTTGTGGGACCCTATTCCTCATACTGGATTGCCTTGCTCAGCCTTAATACATGGGGAGAGACTTAGTTTTATTGCAACTTGATGTGCCATGTTTTGTCAATATCCATGGGTGCCCTGCCCTTTCCTGAACAGAAATGGAGGAGTGGATTGGAGAGTGGGGACAAAGTGGGTGGAGAGTGGGGGGGGAGGGAGAGGAAACTGCCACTGGGATGTAAAAGAAAGAAAGAAAGAAAGAAAGAAAGAAAGAAAGAAAGAAAGAAAGAAAGAAAGCAAAGAAAAGAAGGCAGGGCACTCAGAAACTTTGCTACAGTTGGTGATTCATAATAAATGCAATGATTTCTACTAAATAAAAATAAATAAACCCACCAAAATACAAAGGGGAAACATAGGAAAAGAAACTGTACCAAAATATATAGTTGTAAGTATACATAGGAAGTGAAAGATAGTGTATGTGCAAGAGTGTAAATGAAAGCAGAGTAAATATCTCCATGTCGAATAAGTACAAATATGCCAAGTACTCTTTACACTGTATATTCAAAGAGTTGAAAACAAATTTGTTTTGACTCATCATTCCTAGTTATAATCACTTAAGTTGAGGAAGTGAATTATATATTTAATAATTTAAATGAGTTGTAATGGGAAATTGCTTAAATAAATCTTAGTGTAAACACATAATAGGTGTTAGACATTATCTGTTGCAACTATATTTAGATATGGAAACAGATTCATGGAATACTATTAACTGAAAATTCTGAATAGACACCCACGGAGTGATTCAGTTCTCCATAAAATTATTTTATACCTGAAATTTTAGAAGTGATTATCTTTAAGATTTGTTTTGCCAGCATTTTCTACAAAGACTATTTTACATGATTCAAAATTAGTTATATAAAAAGAACTCATTATGGTACTTATAGTCTTCTGTATAAAATAATTTTGTGGTAACGGAATATAGTAAGAGCTGAAGATAGAAGATGCTTGACAATCTCAAATGGTGTGTCCGCAGGCGAAAAGAGAACGTCCTAACCACTACATATTCCTTTTATAATTACTATAGAGCATTATAAAAAGCTTATTATGAGGCTTAGCCATTCTGTAGGCATTTGAAGTTATTTTATGAAATTAGTAAAATACATTTTTGACAACAGAAAACCTCACTACATCATTGCTTTCAAATCACTTGAAGTGTGTGTGTGTGTGTGTGTGTGTGTGTGTGTGTGTGTGTGTGTGTGTATGTGTGTGTGTAAGTAAATTCTCAAAGTAAGCCTGGAACATTTTGGTTCACCTGAATTCTCCCAACCACAGTGTGAGTAGCAGCCAAGTAACATTTAACAATGGTAGTAGGTCACCTGATTTTCTTCCCAAGTTAGAGAGAAAGGCAAACAATCCTTCATATAAACTGACTCAAACCCATGAAAATCACTCAAATACCTCAATAAATAATTTTATTATGAACATTAGTCCTAAAATAAACCACTTATGATATAGTGATACAGATTGCTTTGTGGAAGGTATTGAATACTTTTTAAAAACTAAAGTAATTATAAATGACCATTAATGTTTTTATTAATAACACCCATGTTTATTTGGAGTTTGTAACAACTTTTTATTGCATTTACAAAGGGTTTTTATGACTCCATGGTAATATTCAAAATGTATATCAGGCCTTTCCTTTGCTCTTTATAAACAGATGGAAGGCTCCATTGCTGAAGACAACATCTACACAACTCATTTAACATGGAGAAGTTGAACTGGTGTCTACATACAGCCTTCACCCTTTCATGTTAGCATCTCTGGTACAGGAAGGTATTCTGCACTCTACCGAAAGGGAAATGTAAACAACAACCCAGCTCTAACCCTTTGATCTACAGTGATATCCTGTCAGCAAGACATGCTAGTGCAGTAGTAGCACAAAGCTTGTGGGAATAACTAACCAATAACTGATTTGATTCTAAAAATGGAACCTACACCTGGCACAGCTTTGATGATCAACATCCTAACAATATATAGCACAGGAACTTAACATAAAGTAAAATAATACTGTTCTACTAAAATAATATAGCAATCAAATGACTCCTAATGACATTCTACTATAATCATGAATTTGTGTCTTGCTCAGCTACCATCAGAGAAGCTTCTTTCTGCAGCAGATGGGGATAGAGACCCACAGCCAGACAATACACAGAGACCAAGAGACGTTGGAATACACACCCCTAAACAGGATGTCTCCATAAAATCCTTCCCCTCAGGATCAAGGAACCCTTAGGAAGAGAAAGTGCAAAGGATGTAAGAGCTAGAGGCAGTGAAGGACACCAAGGAAGCAAGGCCCTCTAAAACAACTGAGCAGAGCTCATATGAACGCATAGAAGCTGAGGCAACATGCACAGGCCATCATGGGTTCTTTGGACATATATTATTGCTTTTACTTTAGTGTTTTTTCTGAGATTCCTGAATGTGTGAACAAGCAGATCCCTGTTTCTGTGCCTTCTCTTGAGCTCTCCTCTGTGTTATAATCTATTTGTGTTTTTATCTGCTGTGTTAGGTTTCATTTTATCTCATTTTATTATTGTCCCTAGTAGCCTGGTTGCTTTCTAACAGACAGAATAGGATCCAGATGAGAGGTCAGGTGAGGAGGAATTAGGAAGTACACAGGGAGGAAAAACGGTATTTAATCAGAATATATTATGTGAGAAAAAAAACTGTTTTCAATAGAAGGAAACTAATGAGGGTTGCTCCATGCAGGTGAACCATAGGTGCTTATAACATGCGAGCCACATGCTAGTAAGCTGTCTCCACACTTTCCTGCCTTAGTGTCTGACATTACTTATGTAGTCAGCTTTTCACATGGCTACCCAGCATGTGAACAAGGCAATGCTGGTTGAGCCTGGCCTGCTCAAAATTCCTCTTTATCTGCTGGCTAGACACAACTCTATTTCTTTGTCATTTCCAGACCTTCCTACAATGTTTATTCCAGACTTTTTATGATTTCCCAGAGTAATTTCCAGAATAAAAATGTTATTTGTTCAAGTTAGAGATAACCCTAAACTATTTTCTGTACTCTAGGGAGAAAAGTTTATTAATAACAAATTCATTTTTTTACACAGCCCTTTTCTGTCTATTTTTGAAATTGTATTTTAATTACATTTCTCCCTTCCCTCTCCTTCTTCTGAACCCTCTCATACACCCTTCCATGATTTCCTTCAAATTTTGGGCCTTTTTTTCCTGTTAATTTTTATTGCATGCATGTAAGTATTTGTATATACATACATATTACCAAATGCAACAAGTTAAAGACATATAGTTTTCCCTGTATGTATATGTCCACCACTGACCTTTTGGTCATGGACAAGCATTTGAATTTGATTTGCCCTCCCCTAAAAAGGGCTGTATCTCCTGTTCTCATCATTCCTCAGTTGCCTGCTGCCAAGAGCTATGGGCATATTCAACAGATGAAAACTAGTGTTTGACAAATTGGCCCACCAGATGTATAATTCCCTGATGAGAGCCCCACCTGACAAAGCTGTGGGTGGAGTTACTGACTATTAATGACCACTTCCTTTCTGTCTGTAATTTTCTTAGGTGCCCCTGCTATGCTTCCATAGTAAGAACAGCTGTGGGGGCCTTTCCACAGCCCATTGTTGATAGTGTGTTTTACATCTTTGGGCACACTTATGGTTGAGGATAGTAAGGAAAATTGATTTCTATTTAAGGTATATAACTCTGATGTATAGAAATAATGCTAGAATATTTTCTTTACTGACACAGGAAAGTAACAGTAATTTCAGTCTCAAAGATAACTAATCTTAGACTTCAAAACAGACTAAACTGTCCCTACAGAAAATATACACAGACTAATTTCTAGGTTCTGTTTATTAGTAAACAAAAGCCAGGCTGTCTTGAAACCTACCCCCCCCCCTGCAATAGTTGACTTTCTGCACATACCCTGACCACTCAAGTTCAACCGGCTACTGTTATTATTAAGTCCTAAATTTCAGTGTCATTCTCTATCTGGGAAAAGTTACATGCAAGGCCAAGCATTTATACTGTTCAGTCTTTTTTTTTATCTAACTAGCCTGAGAAAAACTGTATGACTTTATGTGTTATGGGAATGGCTTGGGCCCTGAAAATGTAGCCTATAATTGTCCAGAGTTTGACTAAGGATGCAGGGAGCAGCGGCAAGATAGAGGGGAAGAGAGAAAGAGGATTGACTTCATATGGATGAGAATTTGTAAGAAGCATCAGCAACAAAGGGAGGAAGCTATGCAGCATATGAGCATGTGTGTTGAGTGAGAGATAAAGAAGCATAAAGAGAATTTGAGAGATATGTGAGAAAATAAATTAATGAGAGTGAATGAGCAAAGAGTGAGTGAATGATATAGAAGAATATGTGTGAATGAGTATATGAGAGGTAAAGTTATGAGAAAAAGCTGCTGCTATGTATAGGAACTGTGCAAAGAGCTTAACAAGAGTGTGTAAGAACTATGTAAAATGTTACGTTGTGAAAGAGCTGTGTACATGAGATAAGTAGCTATGGCTGTGTAAAGAATTATAACTATGGAGGCAAGGAAGAAGAAGAAGCTACATAAAAAGGAGATGTAGAAGAGTAATGTATATGTAAAAGAAAGATATGTCGACATTTGAAAATAGAAGTATAGAGATATAGGGCATATGTGTGCAAAGAAAGATACATAGTTGTGCGTACAAAATGGAACAGTGTAGAGGTTTTATTTTCTTGGAGTGGATCTTGGGAGCTGGCCTCCTGTGGTCCTTGGTAACCTGCAGTTCTTTGTGTAGGGTTGTGGACTCCTGCATTTTCCCCATCAGGTTTAGAATGATCATTAGGGTCATCGTTGTTCAGCTCACATTCTGAATCATCATGTTGGTGCGACTTCATGTGTGCAGCCTCTGATGTTGCTAGGAGACACAATCTCGCAGAAAACTCCCTGATGATCTTGCCATTAGAGTCTTTTCACCTCTTCAAAACTGTTCCCTGAGCCTTAGATGTAGGGGTATTTTGTAGATGTATCACTTGAGACTGAACTCTATAACTTTGCATTGGGATTGGTTCTAGTTTCCTGCAGTGGTTTCTATCTCTTTAAAAAACAAAACAAAACAAACAAACAAACAAACAAACAAAAACTTCCCTTGTTGAGGGATAAATATGACACACTCTCTGTGGGTTTAAATGCAAATGATTTAGGGATTATATTGGTTTAGTAAATCAGTGGTTTTAGGTTTTCCTCCAATAATGATGACCTCACTAATACCAAATAGTTAGCTAGCTTTCCAGTACCATACATGACTTCCTTCTTGTTGAGTTTCTCTTCACTCCAATTAGATAGCTATTGGTTACTGACAAGCTAATCATGCCACTACAGCATCTTTACCTGTTACCTGATGTGAGATGGTTTTCTGTATGCTATGAATGTGCCTTATTATTGGTTAATAAAGTTTGGAGGCAGGCAGGAAATCCAAGTGGAGATAAAGGAGAAGAGTCACACAGATGCTGCAGTCTGTCTCCCAGAAGGCAAGATGTAATGGAGCACAGGTAAAGCCATGGAGCCACATGATAATACATAGATTAATAAGAATGTGTTGAGTTAAGTTATAAGATCTAATTGATAATGAGCTGTTGTAGTAAGTTTTTCCCGGCCTGTTTGGGGCTGGAGGTTTATGACCTGGCGCACGTGTGGCGGCTGCGGTTTGGAACCTGGTCTGTGTGCCTGCGGCTTTTGTCCCCCAAAAGAAATTAAATCACACGCTTATATACTTTAACACTGTTTGGCCCATATCTTAAGCACATTACTAGCTAGCTCTTTCATCTTAAATCAACCCATTTCCATGAATCTACTCACCACGTGGCTTGCAGCCCGTGGTTCACCTGAATTCCTACATGCTTCTTCTCCACCCTTTTCTACCTGCCTGGCTGCCTCTGATTCTCCACCCACTTCTACAGTGTCCTGCATGGGTCCAAACAGTTATTTATTTACATCATACAGAGAACATTCCACCACAATGAGCCTAAGCCTAGGCCAGATAGCTTGTAACTAATATAAGCCTTTGTGTTATTACTTGGGATTAAGTGGTCGCAAAACTGCAGGTCCAGACCTTGGGGCTAGGCCGTGCCAGAAATGTTGAACTACAAATGGCTTCAGTGATGTGGGATGTCTTTCTGCAGGCTGTGAATATACTTTATTTCCATTTGTTAATAAAGAGGCTGTATTGGCCTATGGCAAGAAATCTTGAAGGCAGGTGGGAAATCCAAGCAGAGGTAAAAAAGGAGAGCAGAGTCAAGGGGACACTACAGGGTGCCGCCAAGAAAGCAAGACATAATAAAACACAGGTTAAGCCTGAAGCCACCTGGAAATACATAGATTAATAATAATGGGTTGAATTAAGTTATAAGAGCTAGTTGATAATGAGCCTGAGCCATAGACTAAATGGTTTGTAATTAATATAAGCCTTTGTGTGATTATTTGGGACTAAGCAGCTATGGGTGGGTCTGGATCTTACAACTAGGCTGGTTCCAAAGCTTCCGTCTACAGTTACCATCGTTAATTTTATGACTATAAAGGTTTTGTTTGTGTGTGCTTCTTATGTTTTTTCACTGTATTTGCTTGTGCGTATTATGGGTTTTTGTTTTGTTTTGTTTTTTATTTGCCTGTTTGTTTTGTAAAAAGAACAAGAAAGAAGACCTGGAGTTGGATGGATAAGAAGCTTGGAGGCAGGCAGGAAATCTGGGAAAGAAAAAAAAGGAGAGGATACTATAATCAGAACAATTGTATGAATTCTCATAAAAATAAATAAATAATAAATAAAACTAAAGGTAAATCCATAAAATTGAAATGTTGGACAAACGAGAATTTTGCCAAGTTCCACTGAATACATAGTTGACTGACATATTTAGAAGTATGTAAAGCACACAAGGCCTCTTTATTTGGTATATAGCATAAAAAAAGAATTTTTCTACTTGTATTCATGTTCCCTTAGAAAGAGTTGTCAGTGGGATCATGACTCCAAGGAGCCTCCTTACTCTAATTATGGCTTTAAGTGAAACATCAGTCTGGGTTGAAATCTACATTATAAGGTATATAAAAAAACATTACCTTAGCTTTGAACCTTAGCACTGATGAATAACATTTAAAATATGCATAACTGGGATTATAATCTGGACTCTAGTTTCTTCAACTTTGTGTTATAACTCAACATGTTAATAAATAATAAAATACAGGGAATGTAAAAAATATAATGATGATGATGACAGTAGTAAAAGGTTCTGACAGTGTAATTAAACAAACTTTAACTCAAAACTGAACAAGTCATGAATATGAAATGTTTCTGGCAGTGCTCACCATATCACATTGTATGACTTTGCTTAAGTGTCAATTCAGAACACACAATTTGCGCATTTTGCACCCTGAATGTCATGCCATCACCTCAAACTTTGCCAAGAAATGCTGCTGAAAACACCTTGGCTCAGATTCTAGATTACTGAATGCTGTGAATGTAAGTGTTTTTACTATAGGTACAAAGTTTTCTACTCATTTAGGAATATAACAGTTTTGTTACAGAAAACAAAACTTAATATTTTCCAACCAGCATGCCTTGGCATATATATTTGGATTATGCGTATAATAGAATATTAATTATATTATTTGATTAAGATTTGAGGTTCAAATAATTGTCAAATTCAGTTTGGTCTGAGATTAGGACAAAATTTATAACAATTACTGAAATGGCCCTAAAAATACTTCTGGCATTTTATACTTTATATATACAAAGTGGCATTCTCATCACTGATGATCTACCTCAACTCTGAAGAATGGAGGTGCCCTATGGCTTTCAGTATAAAATATTGACCAAGATGTAATCACATAAAAGCAATCATACTCTTCTCAGTTGTATGTGAACTTGCTTTCATATTTAATAGTAAAATTATAAACAGAAATTGTTTTAAATAGAATTCTTTATGATTTATTGTCAATAAATGTTTCACTTACCTGCCTGACACATACCTACATGTATATTATGGAGTCATCTTAAGAGTTTTTTGGTGGAAAAGAGGCTACAACAGGGAAATATTTAGGCTCTGTGCTCTAGAGTCAGCAACAGCTACCTAGAAACCATATTCAAATTGATCTTTTTCTATAGATAAAGCTTTGTTGAAACATGGCCATATTTATTTATTTATATGCTACTAAGAGCACTTTCATACAGCAATAGAAAAAGGGAAATGGTTGAGATACAGATGAGGTTGATATGCAAAGAATATATAAGGGGAGAGAGGACATCTTTGTCTAGTTCCTGATTGTGGTAGGATTGCTTTGAGTTTTTCTCCATTAGACAAGTTTGGTGTTGACTGTCGGCTTCTTGTAAAACGCCTTTGTTATATTTATCTATTTTCCCTGTATTCCTGATCTCTCCAGGGCTTTTATCATAAAGGAGTATTGGATTTTGTCAAAGGCTTTTTCAGCATCCAAGGATATGATCATATGGTTTTTTTCCTTCAGTTTGTTTATATGATGGATGACATTTAAGGTTTTTCGTATGTTGAACCATCCCTGCATTTCTGGGATTAAGCCAACTTGATCATGGTGAATGATATTTTCTGTATATTGTTGTGTAGGGTTTGCCAAAATTTTGTCCAGAATTTTAGCATCTATATTCATGAGGGAAATTGGTCTGTAATTCTCTGTCTTTGTTGCATCTTTGACTGGCTTGAGTATTAGGGTAATTGTGGGCTCATAAAATAAATTTGGCAATATTCTTTTATTTTCTACTATGTGAAGTAGTTTGAGGAGTAATGATAGTAATTCTTCTTTGAATGTCTGGTAGAATTCTGCACTGAAACCATCTGGACCTGGGCTTTTATTTTTGGGGAGGTTTTTAATGATAGCTTCAATTTCCTTTAGGGTTATAGGTACGTTAGGCAATTAATCTGGTCTTCATTTAATTTTGGAAAATGACACCTGTACAAAAAAAAGCTTTCCATTTCTTCTAGATTTTTCATTTTGTGAAACAGAGATTTTCAAAGTATGTCCTGATAATTCTCTGGATTTCCTGGGGGTCTGTTTTCATTTCTGATATTGTTGATTTGGATACTATCTCACTGCTTTTTGATTAGTTTGGATAAGGGCTTATCTATTTTGTTGACCTTCTCAAAGAACCAACTCTTTGATTCATTGATTGTTTCAACTGTTCTTTTTGTTTCAATTGTGCTGATTTTAGCTCTAAGTTTGATTATTTCCTGCCATCTACTCCTTCTAGGTGATATGATACAAGGGATTATTTCCATTTTTTTTGTATCTGTTGATATTTGCTTTATGACCACTTATATAGTCAATTTTACAGAAAATTCCATGAGGTGGTGAGAAATATGTATATTCCTTTGCATTTGGGTGGAAGCCTCTGTAAATATCTATTAAATCCATTTGCATCATAACCTCTGTTAGATTCCTTATTGCTCGGTTGAGTCTCTGTCTGGTTGACCTATCCAGGGGTGAAAGTGGGATATTGAAGTCTCCCACTATTAGGGTGTGAGAATTGATGTGGAATTTGAGCTTTAGCAGTGTTTCTTTTATACAGATAGGTGCCCTTATATTAGGAGCATACATATTCAGGATTGAAATCTCCTCTTGACCAATTTTTCCTGCGATGAATAAGTAATGTCCATCTTGGTCCATTGTAACTGATTATAATTTAAAGTCTACTTTGTTAGATATTAGGATGGCAACCCCAGCTTGTTTCTCAGGGCCATTTGATTGGAAAAATCTTTTCCCAACCCTTTACTCTGAACCTGTGTCTGTCTTTGTGGTTGAGGTGTGTTTCTAGTATGCAGCAGAAAGATGGCTTCTGTTTTTGTATCCATCTTGTTAATGTGTGTCTTTTTATAGGTGAGTTGAGTCCATTGATATTAAGGGATATTAGTGACCACTGATTGATGTTTCCTGATATTTTTGGTGGTAGCTTGTATGTATTTCCTTTTCCTGGGCTTTTTTTCTATGGGGTTATTGAATATTTGTGATTTCATGGGTGTATCTGGGATCCTTGGGTAGGAGTTTTTCCTCTAATGCTTTCTGGATGGCTGGATTTGTAAATAGGTGTTGTTTCAGTCTGACCTGTCATGAAATATCTTGTTTACTCCATCTATAGTGATTGATAATTTTGCCGGGTATAGTAGCCTATATGCTCTTTTAGTGTCTATATAACTTCTGACCAAGCACTTCTTCTATTGAATAGTCAGGAGTTATTCTGATGGGTCTGCCATGATAGGTAAGTTGGCCCTTTTCTTTTGCAGCTCTTAAAATTTTTTCTTTGTTTTGTATGTTTTATGGTTTGATTATTATGTGGTGCGCTGACTTTGGGGGGGAGTCATATCTATTTGTTGTTCTGTAAGCTTCTTGTATCTTCATAGGAATTTCCTTCTTTAAGTTACAAAAGTTTTCTTCTATGATTTTATTGAATACATTATCTGTGCCTTTGAGCTGATATTCTTCTCCTTCTTCTATTCCTCTTATTCTCAGGTTAGGGCTTTTCATGGTGTCTCAAATTTCCTGAACATTTTGTGCTATAGCTTTTTTGGTTTTAGTATTTTCTTCGACTGATGTATCTATTTCCGCTATTGAGTCTTCCACTCCAGAGATTCTTTCTTCCATCTCTTGGATTCTGTTGGTTATGCTTGTATCTGTAGTTCCAGCTCTTTTATTCAGATTTTCTATTTTCACCTTTGCCTCATTTTGTGCCTTTTTATTGCTTCTATTTCAGTTTTTAGTTCCTGGCAGGTTTCTTTCATTTTTTGGTTTAACTTTTCTTGGTTTTCTTTCAAGTATTTGTTCATGTCTTCCAATTTTTTGTTTGTATTTTCTTCTATTTCTTTAAGGGAATTTTTTATATCTTTTTTTTGAAGACTTCAATAATCTTCATAAAGGTGTGTATGGTGTTGTTTCCTTCTGTTTCCTCTTCATTGCTCTGTTCAGGTCTTGTAGTTGTAGAACCACCAGTTTCTTCTGGTGTTGCCTTTTTGTTCTTTATATTGTTATATGTATTTTTGTACTTGCATCTGCCCATGGCTTCAGTGGTTCACAATTGGTCAGCTCCTAGTCAGTTGTGGCAAGAGGACTTGTGTGTCTCTTGTCTTCTCTGAGCAAGCTGTCTGCTTGATTTCTGACTCTACTCTGGACAGGGGTCTGAATTTCAAATCCTCAGTCCTTCTCTGATGACACAGTTTGCCCTGTAGGTGGGGCCCGGCCATGCAAGGTCCTCTCTTTTAGGTGTGGCTAGAGGAGCCTCTCACAGTCAAACCCTAGCTCCTGTCTTCCAGGGAGAGCTGAGATCAGACTCTAGGGATTAACCCCGGTCCCAGAGAAGTACTATCCAGACGGGTAGTCCAGGTGCTGGAATCTGCTCACTTCTGGAGGGAGTCTGAATTTCAAAGGCCACAGTCCTTCTCTGCTGATGCATTTATAAAAGGACCTCAGTATTTGTAGACTTGGGTATATTTGGAAGGTCTTTAAGTGAATTTGCTACTGATACTGGTGAATAATTTAATTTCAATATTTCATTAACCACTAAAGTTCTTAAGAAAATCCCAAACAATGTGTAACATTCAATGGTTATTAGTTTATGAAATCAGCAGAAACAATATCCTTAAAAGTGGAAGAAGTCTTATGTTCAGCATAAATTCTAAATTGTAGAAAGTATTAACACAACTATGTAAAATAAACAAACTACAAATTCTTGAGAGAAAACTCTGAGGAAAAACACATTTGAATGTGCTGGATTTGAGTGATAGATACTTCATTTTTTGTGTTAAATATGGTAAATTATAACAAACAATCATTATTTTATACTAAAGCAAACATGACTTTTAAATAAAGAATATGAATTCTGGTGGTATTTAAGCATAAGATTGACGATTTCTATCACATATGTGTTAGATGTGACACAAAAATATTTAAATGTCTCAAGCAAAAATGGCACTACCACTACTACTGTGGAAGTGTGTACATACATACACACACACACACACACACACACACACACACACACACACAGAGAGAGAGTACTAGTAGTAGAGCTAGAAAAAGCTTTTGAAAAATTTTTATTTATTTTCCAGTTTCATATTTTCAGTTTTATTGAGATACACTTTTTTAAAAATTGCATATGCCCTAGGAAAACAATGTCATGTTTTCATATACATATATATATTTGGGAAATGGTCAGCACTGTCAAATTAACTGACACATCTATTTCCACATTTTGGTTACCATTTCTTGTATATGCATATATATTAGGAACCTGAAGATCCATTTTCTTAGCAATTTTCAAATAAACAATGCTCTGAATATATAAACAAAGCATGATGACTACATGTAAAGGGATTTTAAAAAGATGTATTTTATTCTTTGAAGCAGAAAGAATTTTCCAGGCAAGAATGCTCCATCCATGTCCCTTTCTCATACCCTGCCCATGCCGCTAGCTTTTCTATGCTCAGTCATTTCTGACACTCCAATCAGTCCTTCTGCCATTCTCCAAGAACCTCTTTCTTGGTTGTCAGCTGAAATACCTGCTAAACTACTGGATGCAAGGGCATCCTATTATTCATAAAAATTGCACTTTTAAAGAGTGTTACTAAAGAGCATGAAAACTTAATTTTCAAATACTTATCTCTACTCATTTTTTACCTTTTTCCAGTCTAACTTCCATTTTTTCTAATAACAGGTGTGGTAATATTTTGTGTATTCTCTAAGAAATAAAGCTTGCCTGAAGATCAGAGGGCAGAGCCAGCCACAGAATTAGCCACAGAGGTCAGGGAGTGGTGACTCCCATCTTTACTCTTAGCACTCTGGAGGCAGAGATCTGTCTGGATCTCTGTAAATTCAAGGCCACACTGGGCCACAGGAGATTAATCTAGTCCAAAAGAGAAACAGAGTCTGGTAGTGGTGGCACACACCTTTATTCCCACATTTTGGATCCCATGCCTTTGCTCCCAGTATTGAGAAGCACACATACCTTTCATCCTAGCACTAGAAGGTTTGAAACAGGAAGTGATATGGCTGGGCATAGAAAGAAATATAAGGTGGTAGGAGGCAGAAGTTCACCCCTGCACTTCCTTCCCTTTCAGCTGAGGACTCACAGCATTCCATCTGAGGACTCCTGTAGACCAGATCTTCCCCTCTTGGCCTTAGGAATCACTAGTGGTGAGAAGTTTTTCTAGACTTGTTCCTCTGCTTCTCTGATCTTTAAGCATTTACCATAGTATCTGGCTCTTTTAAGACTAATTAGGATTTGTGTAACAAACAAGGATTCCAAGTAGTCTTGTAATATTTCTCTTTCTTCCTCCAAGCATCCTTGTTTTCCTCATACAAAAGATCATGATGACCTTATACTCAGTACTTGTACAAATATTATGTAAGCATTTGTTGAACCTCCACCCTTTGCTCCACTTCTCTACCTATTGTATACATGTGATTCTTTCACATCTGTGTAGTTTTATTTCTTCAATGTCTAATGAGTATATTACTCTTTTCTGAGATTTCCAGTCTCCTTCTGGGAGAGTATATTTACTTATTTTCTGAACTATTGCCTTAATTTAATATAATTTCATGAGTAGACACTGCATTTCTATACAACTAACTACACATTCCTCACTCAGTTAGAGCTGTTAGCTATCATGCTGTATATACATCTTTCCCATGTATACATAAATATTTAAATGTGCAATGCTCTCACATAGGCTCAGGTATATGAACACTGTGCTGAAAGTGTTATTTAAAAAGGCCTTTATATCATAACTTGCTTGTAGAAGTTGTTTACTGGGGATAGTCTTTATATCTCATGGCCAAATCTCACTGCTGTTTTTTCTTTGACTTCTGATTACAGGTGCTATGCTACCAACTGTCTCCCATTGCTGCCTCCATGCTGTCCCAGCTAGTACATCCATAGACCCTTGGAGCATTAAGTTCAAATAAACTCATGCCTTAACTTGCTTCTTATATATTTTGTCATAACAATAAGACAACTAGGGTACTACATTTTATGCCAGTTCTCACAACCACAGCATATAAGCTCCTAGGAAGGAATTGGGCACATGTAACAAAAAAAAATATTAAATTACAACAAAAGGAAGAGATGAATATATGATTGCTGACAACATTTTGGTTGCTAAAGAGACCACATAGGAAGCACTCTCTGACTGAGCATCAGGCCCTTACAGGAGGCTATATTCCACCAGATCTGGTCTCTTTAGTCACAGTGGATACAAAAGAAGAAAAATGGCCTCATAAATATTCTATCCTTTTTTCTATTAAAACCAAACAAGCATGCATTTTGAGTAATTTACTATAAAATGTAAGTGTTGTTATGAAATGAACATTGTCTACTTAACTTGAACTATGTAAACTGCTTATTAAAATCTAGGCAATCAGCTATTCATGGTAACAAATCATGCAGAAGAAAACAGAATGTAAAAGTCTGAACAATCACTGTTGTAGCTCAGATGGAAGAGGCTTGGTGGCAGAGAACAGGACTTGAAGACATACAGTCTTCATTTTGATGGTGTATCACAAAGATTTTAATAGAACCAAGTTGTCATTCATCATATTGATGGTCACATAATATAGAGATAAAGATTATACTTTCTCTTCAGATTATGTATATTTTTGCCTTTTGCCCAAAATATAAAATAAAGGCATTGATATAATTTTAAGCTATAAATGTGATCATATTAATAAATCAATGGTTAAATTAATTATTTTCTAGAGCTATTCCTTGCTAAAGGATGAAAATATCAGATGCAGAAATTTACTCATTCTTCAAAATAATTTTAGGTATTTCCTGAAAATAAAAGAATTCTCTCCCTTCCATTGGGTGACCTATTCTAACTATATATATCTTCACTTCAGATTAATTCTTGAAGATCAGAAAGAAATGTAGGAGAGAGGATGAAGAGATTCCTGAGGAGAGGAGGGAGGACTAACCCCATGGGAATGACTGATGGAAATCTTAGGTTTCCACAAGGACCAGGTTTGCCTAGCATGTCAGATAGTAATTGGTCCATTCTGACAATATTTTCCTTAGGTGCTCTTGAAATTGCATTGTTTAGTATCTTCATTGAGGCTTCTATTGCTGGGATTAAGCAGTATGACCAAAGCAACTTAGTGGGGAATGATTTCCTTCAGCTTACAGTTCTACATCACAGTCTCTCACTGAGGCAAGTCACAGCAAGTACTTAAGCAGGGCAGGAACCTGGGAGCAGGAACTGATGCAGGGGTGGATGCAATTTACTGGATTGCTCCCCCTAGCTCATGAAACTGTTTTTTTATACAACATGGGCCTGGTATAAGTTTCTTTTTGCAAAGTTCTGTATTTATAACAAGCCCCTCCTTGGGATCCCAGCTCATGGGTGTAGGTAAAGACTCAGAGCCCAATTTCACTGTTATTATTCTTCTCTCAATGTTTGATCACAGATTATTAACTTGCGTATTATTGTATTTTAGTGTAAATATAATGAAAATATAATTTAAATGTTTCATAAGTACCTCTTAGTATGCCTTTATCACTCTATATATGTTCTTGGGCCTATCCAATTTTTTCAGTACTCAGTCTTCAAATGTGAAGCTGTGAGAACTTCAATTTAACTATTTTCATTGGGATATATAAGGAGAAAAAATTCAGGATCCCCTTCTTACCTTTTATTCTCTTCTTTGTAATGAATTAATTTTGGAAAAGATAGCAGTGGTAACTTATCTTCTCTACCTCTCTCCCTCAGCACCATGTTTGGAAACACCACCTCATTGCTAGAATTTTGACTTCTGCATAGAGAGAAAAGCTGAAGAGGTAAGATCAGAATCAGAATCCAATTTTCCTTTTCTCTTTCTATCTTCATTCTTTAGGGAATTGTTGTGAATATAAAATGAGGGGAAAAATTAAAAATTTATTCTGGAAAATATATGAGTTCCAACAAGTAGGAAACCATGTTATGTTCCAAACAAAAGGGAGATGCATGGTAAGATACGTGAGACTAGACCATCTCCAGAAGTGAGGTGACATTTTTATCTCTAACAGAAATATCTTTAAAAACTAACTCCTCTGCCTACACAAACATTGTTATTAGCAGAAAGAAATGTTGTTTTTATTTCTTGCCCTCGTAAATTTTACTCAATTCTCACAAAACAGTAGAGTAGCAAAGCATGTGTTCTCTGACAATTCAAAAACTAATTAGTGATGAAAACAAATTCTCAGACTTGGGAGGCTAATAACCTTGTCTGTTTTAAAAAATGTAATTTTCCTGTGTATGCCAACAAAGCTTTTTTCTTCCTGTTCAGTCTGAGAAATAGCAGAGCTGTGTCATTAGTCTGGACGAGGTGATAAACAACACTGTTACGGGTCCATGCTTGCCGTTTGCTAGGGGCTCTGAAGTGGGACTCTCATTATTTGACACAGACAAGTTGCTAAGTGAATTTCAAGGCCATTATTGATGCCTGGGGTGGCTGGAGTCACTCCGATGTGTTTGCCTTACCAAGGACTCTCTATTCCTTGCAAAACCAGACTGTTCTTCACTTGCTCCTTTCTCTCATGACTTTCTATTTTTTTCTTTTAATGCCATGTTTATCATTCCAGCTCTGCCTACAGGAGAACACAACAGGGTTCCCAAATACATAAAAATGAAGTTGAAACTCCTAAGTTATGATGTTTAAGTAATACTGCAATCGATTCCAATTATCTTCCCATTGTTGAGGTTACAAGTCTTCCAGAAAAATCCAGGAACATAGATGAAGAAGTCACTGATCACAAAACATGTGTCCCAACGTGGCCATTTATCAGTACCCAGCCTCCCTCTCTCATTACCTTACCATTCCTCTTTTTTCTAATATGTCCCTAGTGAATTCTTTTCTAACTCTTCTTTCCCATCATGACTACCCAATACTTTTAAGTGGACACTACATATTTTTCAAAGGATTTATTATCCTGGAGAAACTCGTGGTTTTATGTGTTAACTCTTGAACTACAATATAAGCATCTAAAGAAACCAACTCTGTGGTGTATAACTTTTTGGAACTCTGAATAGTCTACCTGTTCATTCACATAACATGTCGCTGGCAAATCCATATTGCCCTAACTAATACAAATTAAACTTAAAAGGATCTGTCTCCTTAAAACTTATTTCCTCCACGTTTTGTGCTGGCTTTTTTATTTGATGCATTTAAATGATATGCTGAGGATGATCGCTTTCCCCCTTTTTTCAAAAATATTTAATCTGTATGGGTGTTTTACTTGCATATATGTCTGTGCACTGCATGTATACATTAAATACCCTAAGACTAGATATACAGACCATTGTGACTGTCATGTAGATGTTGGGAACTAAACTCAATCCTCTAGAAGAGCAGCCAGGTTCTTCAACACCGAGCCACCTTTTCAGGTATACTTCTTAGCGAGTTCATTCTTATTTGCACTAAGACAAAAAAAACTGTCATCTTTCTAGAACCTTCCAACTGAAGGTCTCAGTTCTAGGTCTGATACACACTTAAGTCACTTCACCTTCAGCAGAAAGTACTGCATCAGCTAAGAGGGGATCCCATGGCTGTCTCTTAAGATGCTTTTGTTCCCAATAAAATATTTTTTCTGTTATTTTTTATGTGATATGAAAAGCTTGCACCCAAGGTATTCCCTTGGCTTCCATCAAGAATCTGAATTTCATTTGTCTAAATTTAATTTAAACATTATCCAGTTTTAAAAAAAAGTCAATAACTACCACACCCCATATGCCAAATCACTAAGCCAGGGCTAAGGTGATATATGTGCCCCTGCAACTAGCCTTCCAGGGGGAATATAGCAGGAAGCATGCTTCTCAATGGTGACAGCCTTGGAACTGACTCCGCACAATAGTTTTGGGCGATGGTTCCCTAAGATAGTGAAAATTCTTAATGGTTTAATCTATGCACAGAATAAGATACATGACCTCAGATGTCACTGCCAAGGCATTGATTCCTACTTTAGCAAGCTCTTACATGAAGACTTTGTACTGGTCATTTGTGGTCCACCCATGCCAGATTTTCCCTGTCCTACAGAACTGGCAGCTTATGGATGTTCAAATCTCCAAAATCAGCATTGTCATAAAGATGGCATGAGATAATTTTTACAGCATTGGTGGATGTTCCAATCAAGAGATTCTGTTTTTCTGGGATGTCCAAGTAATTTCACAGATGTTTTGAGAACTTTCATCAATGGCCCTGTCACCAGCTACCACTGTATCATTTATATTGGCCCTCTTGACAGTCATGATGGCTTTTATAGGGATGAGTAACTCACTACTAAAAACTAGTCAGCACAATTACAAGGATGGAGGTGAAAGTCTTGTCATAGATATCCAGTGAAGAAATTACACCTTTCATCTTTAACCTGAGTTTCCTTTCACACCTAGTAATGGTCAAATTCTTCCAGAGACAGAATGCTCATTTGGTCTGCATAGAGCCTCTTCAGACCCTCTTTAAATATATGTCTGACAAGGAATATGTCATTTATGCCAACATACCACATGACATATCCCATGTGGGAAGTTTAGACAAGATGAATAACCATCCGAATGCTAAACCCTAACTTTTCATTAACAATCACACAATAACCTACCATTATATAACTCATTTCAGAATTATATTCCTCAACTTTTGATTTAACCTTCTTGGCTGTAATACCAGCCACTAGCTGAGACCCCTGTGGAGAGCCTTACTGAACCTTATTAATTCGGGACATTTTAAGCTACATTAAACCATTCAGCTTCATCAGGGCATCAACTGCCATCATGTTTAAGATGACTTCCTGCTGAGGGGTCAGCATGGGGTCTGAGTCATCACAGCAGGCTTCTCTAGAAGATCCCTCTGTTCCACCTCATCATGCTTCTCTATGGTTATGAATCTCTCTGACATTGTTACCTCCCAAATTGGGTAGGTGTGTAGAGAGTCAGAATGGAAGTCTGAGGAGGTGTAAACCTTTTTTCACATGCTTTCACCTGCTTAGAAACTGACCAAGAGTACCATGACCAACTTCTGTACCTTAGATTCCACAATGTCCAACAAATAATTTGCTGCAAGACAAGTGACATCTAAATGTTTCAGAACTATAGTTCATCTTTAGAAATTGTTTCTTTGCCTCAACTGTTCTCAGTAAGCCTGTCCACACCACAGCAATCACTTAGGAGCACTGATGAAGCTAAGGGTTCCTTTGGAGCTACTGGTCTTCTCTTCATCAGGGTGATGTGAGTGGGTATCACACCAGAAGCTCATGCAGTGCCCTGTTGGTCCTCTGTTTTCCATGAACAAGCAGCCCAACAAGCCTTCAATAAATAATCTGACTCCTTCACTCAAGGTGGTTGCTATTCTGTGATAATCAGACCAAATCATGATACCCTGTGTGTCTTCTCTCCAGTTCGTATTGCAATGGAAGGGAGTGTGTTGAATCTTGACAGTGTATTCTAGTAATAAAAATGAATTCACTTTAATATGACATCATAATTTTGGTTCAAATTAAAGAAACATAAGTACATAAGTAGTTTCTACAAAGTAGTCTTGCATGTGTATGTTATAATATATAGGTGTACATGTATGTGTGCTTGGTAGTGTGGAGGCCAGTGGTCAATGTCAGGTATCTTCTACTATCACAATTTACCTTGTTTTTGTCACCTCCTTGGCTACACTGGCTGGCCAGCAAGCCCTGGGCAATGCTTCAGCCTCTACTTCTTTCTTACTCTGGGGTGACATGTGCATTGCCATGACCAGCTTTACACATGAGTGCTGGAGATGCTCACTCAGATGATTTCATGCTTAGACAGCAAGGGCTTGTCCAGCTTCCATAAAGCACTTCTCATTCACGTGTCCTCCTTGAGCGCATGTGGGTTTTGGTGCTTTGGATTTTCTGATATCTTCTAATAAACCTTTCAAATGGGGCATAAGATATAATACTGACATTAATTTAGCCCTTGGAAAAAAAGTTGATAAAACCATATGGATATCAAAGTAGGTATTTTCTTCCAATGGATTATAACCAGTTCTGATATACACAGAGACTGACAAAAAGAAACTGAATTTAATCTGATTATTTATTCCAATTTTCTCTTAATGGAAAAACAAGAAAACTATATTTAAATGACAAAATTCACCCTAAAAATAAATTACTTGTAACAATTATAATTGTTTTAAAAAGCTGTATTCCCAGAGACTCTCATCACCGACAGTGTTCATCCTGAAGTTGGCGGCAGTCTCACTGCCAAAAATTACAAACACAAGTGAAAATCTGTCATCCTTTGGGGCCATCAGCTAGGACCTAAGTGTAAATCCTACAGCTCATAAATGTGGACTGAAATTTGAGGGTAATTTTTTGAGGCTCTGCTCTGCTCAGTGGACAAAAAGCCACAGTGTTTGAGAAACTTCAGTCTCTCTCTGTAGCTCTCAGGTTCGCCATAGGCTTTAGATGCTCGAGATGTAAAGTAAGAGATTCCGCCTTGGTAATTACTGTGTCCTTTTTCAAATGGAAGCTCCTATTGCATTTTCTTTTCTGAGTGTATTGAACCATCTGTGTAGGAATCTGTTCTGAAAGATGACAGATACTAGTGTTAAAAAAAAAAAAATCAGCCCAAGAATTTAAAAGGCCATGGTTTCCACCAGGAACCTGGAACAAATGTTATTTCACCTTTTATTGCAGTGATGGTTATTAGAAATTTAAATAATTTAATCGCCGACTTCCATAGCAAAGGAACACGATCAAGTAAATGCTCTGCAGAACCAAGATTGCGCATCCAAGCCCAGCTCCCCTCTGCCATGCAAACATTATTATTCCTGGACCATGTTAACTGCAGGTCACACTGAAGCTGAGCCTGTAGAGAAGCATCTTGATCCATGTGTGTGTTTGTCAATCACAACATTTAGCCAGAAACCATGATATCACATGCCCTCCCCCACCTCCGTTTAGATTTAATTTTTTCTTCAAGTAACTGACTAAGTGTTAACAACCAGCAGATGGACTTGAGGGGCATATGGGGCTTGCTCAGGAAGGCAGCTGAGAAATGATTAAAATCACTGAGGACTGCACACGTTATATTTCCTTTCAAAGCCTGTTAGGATTTTTTTTTCTATCAAATCTAGTTAAAATGGCCAGGCAGACACTCAAAAGGGAGCCCCCACTCTTACTGTTTCTTTTTAGCCAGCAACAATTAAAAGGAAACAAGGCAGTAATGAAATGTTTTAGATAGAATTTATCCACTTGAAGAGTCACCGATTTCCTTAAGATGGTGAGATACTCACATAGGCGGTTTTTATTTTTGGAGATTTTACCATGATTCCTCCTCTCACTCTTCTCAGGTTATATCTGCGTGTTCTAGGGACTGATGCTGCAGGATGCAGCTCCCTGAATTCTGGCATTCCCATTAGAAGAATCAAACATGTCTGCAAGGCTGTCCAATTTAACTCATTCAGTTTGAAATACTGCAGTTATTTCTTGTAACAGGTCTTCCTGCATATCTGGCTTGCCTCTTGGGAAATGTTTATAGAACCAGACAAGTAACTCCAGAAGAAAACTTCTTATCATTTTGTAGCCAATCCTGAGTTTTACTCCACAGAGTCTGCCCAGTTTGATAATAAACTTGATTCTGAAAGGTGTTTAGTTAAGTTACATAGATTTCTGTAGATGAAGATATTTACAAGAATATACTGCAGGGACTTCCTATAATTTGTATGTGTTTGAATGCCCCTATGATGCTTCCTTTGTTGGGAACTTGGTCCCAGGGAAGGTTAGAAGGTTGTAGGGAATCTGTAAGAGGTGGGAAGTCCTTGAATTATTTAAGGATGTATCCTGGAAGATTATCAAAGTACTTCTGGTATAACCTTCAGTACCTCTGAGTCTGGACCACCAGAACTCTCAGTTTTAATTCTAATATTTTGGTCTCTTCTTCCCTACATTTACCTACCACTGCCGTCTACCATGAAGCAATGAAGTTACCAGGAGGCCTCACCAGAACCTGATCAATGCTGCCTGAACTATGAGCCTGTACTACTGGAAGCTAAATAACCTTTATTTTTCTTTACAAAGTAAGC
Organism: Sigmodon hispidus; assembly: GCA_004025045.1. NCBI lineage: Eukaryota > Metazoa > Chordata > Mammalia > Rodentia > Cricetidae > Sigmodon > Sigmodon hispidus. Next base: position 46,918 of record PVIH01010266.1, read on the forward strand.
CTACATTGGTTTTTCTCTTGTATTAACAAAACTTATAGAAAAAATAGAAGAAATATTATTCTCTGTAAGAATGTAATCACCTGTCAGGCTAATTATTACTCTCCAAAGCTTCTCTCTTTTCATCTTCTGACCCTGTGAACATATTAGTTATATTAGCTATATTAGTATAAACAGGTGATTTTCTATAAGTGATTAGATTAAGTTCTTAACATTACATAGACATCTCAGCCCTCCAATATGAACAGAGCAGAGGCTGGTCAGATGGGTGTCTACTATTGTTTCTGGTTACCTAAGAAAGATGAATTACAAAATGTCAGCATTGTATATAGTTGTTCTACTAAATATCCTTAAACTTCTCCTTGCCTCTATCCCATAACTACCTCACCTACTACTCAACTTATGTCTTAGGTCTCAATGAAAATAGACATATACATCTAATGAACTATTTTATCTAATTTGCTTATTAATGATATAATACTATTTTGTAATTATTATCACTTTTAAAACATCAGCTTAACTGGGCAGTGGTGGTGCACACCTTTAATCCCAGCATTACAGAGGCAAAGGCAGGTGGACCTCTGTGAATTCTAGGCTAGCCTGGTCTATATAGTGAGTTCTAAGAGAGGGTCCAAAGCCACACAATGAAACCCTGCCCGTGTTTGAGATGAGGATGTGTGAGGATCATGAGTTCAAGTCCCTCTGAAGAAATGTGGAAAATTCCATGTCTCAAACAAAACAGATTTATATAGATAACACATAAATATGCATATATACTGATTATTCAAAGGCTTTAAGTAAAATCCTTGCATCTTTAATTTCATTTAGTATGAAAATAGCAGAGAAATAATAACTGGTAATGAGTAAAGACATGTCTGCTGTTAGACACTAGAATAGTATGTTGGGGTGAGACATATTTTTTACACTTTATCCCCTGTGCACTCTGAAGAAATTACACATTCTTCCAGAACCTATGAAATATCAGAAGCTGGGGGCCCACAAATTTCAGTCCCTTGAGAGTGACCCTAAAAAATAGAGTTCAGTTACTTCCCTTTAAGAATTCAGCACAGCACATACATTCCTTAAACTTATACTTATTTAATCCCTGTGCTTCTTTCTGAATAGCTCAATCTTTTCAGAGTGAGAAGCAGTGATTTCCTAGAGAAACACAATTATCTCAGAGAGAGTATGGAAGGAAAGTCACTAGGAATTCATTTTCTAAAAATAGATTGTCGAGTTTGAATCTTTTTCCATTTGAGAAAAGTTGAGCAAATTATTTCGCTTCTCTAAGCCCTGATTTTCTCATTTACAAACTAAGGTGGGTTTTTTTCCTTTTTCCAGAAGCTGTATAAGGAGTATGAGGTAGTGGAGTACTCTAGAAGGAGTAGGTGCTGGTCCCAAGGAGCCTGTTTTCATGATGTTAATGTTGGAATTGTTCTTCCTGATTCTCCACATCTATGATGGGCTAACTTCAAAGCAAAGGAAATGCTGTAATTATTTGTTGGACACAACTCATTCTGCCTGCCTCACTTCTTGAAAATACCCAGATTCTTGAAAATTCTGCCATGTGTTCCTTAGGTTGCCAGTAGAATAAAGACATGGAAATAAGACCTAGAGGAATGCTCCTGAGTGGTTCTCTGAAATATAGCCCTTTCTGATAGGTAAAGAAAATTCCATGAAACCTTTCCTGGTTTCCTTCCAACCTGTGCTGAACACTACTATAGGATGGAGCTATCTTTTCATCAGCTGTACTGCAAGACATAAACAGAAAGAGGTAAAAAAGACAAAGAAGGCCTGTGGTGCTGAACTGCAGAATTAGGTTTAAGTAGATTGGAAGAAACTTTTGTGACTTTTCACAAGGGATCTTGTTAAATGTACTTTATTATTTGAAGCCTGATTCAATGTTCAATGTTTTAATTACAAACAACCAAATTAATTTCAAGGTAGTAAAACTTGTAATGGGTAATAAATAATAGTTACCTTGCAATGTTTAATAATTTGGTTAAATAAAAATTGTAACTTCGTTGGGGAAATTAAAATGCAAGACTACCATAGATTTTTGTTTGTTTTCTAAAATTGCCATTCTAACTTGTTACATTTAGTTACATTCTAGAATGGAAACAATCACCTGAGTCATAAACTCTATTAATTTTCCTTGGCAAGGGAAGGTCTCAACACAACAATTTTTTCTATTCTTAACAAATATAGTTTGATTACATTTAATAAAGCCCTAAGAACTACAGATTGTTAGGATGGCTTTAAACTTGCCTGGTAGCTCGACTTTTTGGTAGGCAATACCTCTGTAACCCTGTAGAAGATTAGAAGTCTGGGTTGAACAAGTCACATTCTGGCAAAGAGATGTAAATGGACATTTGTTATTGATGACAATCCTGACCTGGAGTAAAACTGGACACATCTGAAAGCCTGATGCTACACTGTTTGTCTACAGTGGACAGATGACAGAGTACTGACTGACTATGAGTAATTTGCATAGAACATTTTATGGCGATTCACCTGGCTTAAAGTCTTTTCAGCCTACTTTGATAATGTTCTAAGAAAAATATACAACAGAATTATGAATGGCTGAAAGGCACTTAAAAAAAGTGCTCAACTTCTTTAGCCATCAGAGAAATGCAAAGCAAAACAACTTTGAGATACCACCTGATACCTGTCAGATTGGCTAAGATAAAAGTCACAGATGACAGCCAATGCTAGAGAGGGTTGCAGAACAAGGGGAACACTCCTCCATTGTTGGTGGGAGCGTAAGCTTGTTCAGCCACTCTGGAATGCAGTATGGCATTTTCTCAGAAAACTGGGAATCAATCTCCCCAAGCATCCAGCAATACCATTTCTGGGTGTATACCCGAAAGATGCACATTCGCACTCCAAAGGCATTAGATCAACTATGTTCATAGCAGCATTATTTGTAATAGCAAGAACCTGGAAACAACCTAGATGCCCCTCAACTGAGGAATGGATTAAGAAATTGTGGTACATCTATACAATGGAGTACTACTCAGCAGTAAGAAAAAATGATATCCCCAAATTTGCAGGCAAATGGATGAAATTGGAGAATATCCTCCTGAGTGAGGTATCTCAAACCCAGAAAGATAAACAGGAGATGTACTCAGTCATTAGTATACTCTAAACAAAAACAGCAAAAAGCAAATCATATCCAATCTGCAAACCACAACCCCTGAACAGTTTTGGATCTGAAACACCTGGAAGTGGCACCTTGGATCCCACTCCCTCTAGAGGAACACCTGACTCCGTCTTGATGTTGGGGTGAGGAAACTGGATCTATTGGGTCCTTGGGACCTCCTGCCCATGCTGGGGAGGAGATGGGAGATGTGGAGATGAGAGAGTGACTGGAGGAGGTGGGAGGGGGAAGAGACCTTGAATAAGGATATACAGGAATAGAAAATGTGACTTTATTCATAATAAAAAAAGAGAAAAAAAAAAAGAAAAAGAAAAAAGAACCCAGAAACAACCTAATAAAAAAAGAAAAAATATACATTATCCTAAAATTGTATCTTCCACATTACCTATAATTTAAGAATTTATTGTGCCTAAAGTAACTGAAGTTTGCAGAAAAATCAAATTGGTAATTTAAACCAAGGCATTATGCCCAACAGCTCAGCGTCTTGAGGCCCCAGCAGTACGCCAAATGACACAGGTATTTTTTGAGAAGAAGGCCATTTTTTTTTTTTGTGGCCAACAAGTCAGCATGTCACTCTTGTTTGGAGTCATTAATCTTCTTTCTCTCATTTTATTGTATCATCTGCTTATGATATAAAACTCATTTCTTGCATTAACCCTTTTGTCACTATTCCAGCAATAGATGTGATACCAATAGACATTTAAACCAGTGACACTTTTCTGTCAATGTGTACATATCTCCCCTCTGTAAATAGAGTATAAATCACAAGTTGCCTGGAAATAAACATTTAGGTACATGCCTCCTGGGTGAACCATGGTACAAGTTGGTTTTCCTTTGACCATTGCAAATTTCTGCAAATTAGCCCCATGACATATTTTACTGAGGTATTACCTTAGTGTCAACACTAAGTGTCATGGACCTAAGAACTCTACTATTGTGGGAGAAGGAAGAACACACAAAGTCCATTGTAAAAAATGGAAATCTATCCAGAGATGTGCGTTGCACCAGAGTATTGTTGAATCCTCCACAGACAGAGCCAAGGACAGTCACTGTCATCTGCCGGCATCACCCCAGAAACTCCAGGGGACCCAGATTCTACGAGCACCTCAGTTTTGGAAATTTCTTGCTTTTCAGCCCTGTCTTTTGCTCCCAGATAACTCATTTGATCTCAGTTTGCTTCTTTAATGTTTTAATGATGATAACAAAATCTAGGTATTAGATTTTGTTGGGGTTTTTTATTTCTGTTTGGGTTTTATTTTTTTCCCCTCATATCCAGCCAGAAGTTTATTTGTTTACAATACAACAATTCAGGTTGTTTATACTTTAATGTAGATTACTTATACTAATAGCTTTTGGGATGTACACAAGATAGCCAGAAACATTAAAGAAATGGATTAAGAAAAGGTATAAAACATTTTAAACTGTTATTCTTCCCAAGGCAATAGATTCCACCATACTTAACACTTAATTTAGGTACAGTCTATATCATCTCAAACTCTTAATGATGAGTACAAAATTGGGTCTAAGCAAATAAGACTAACAGGAGTTAGTGGCATGACCTTACACATTGTCTGCAGAAGGCATAGAATTGCTGATCACTATAGATTTATTGGGGGCTGCTGTTTGTGTGCACATAAATATGCACACATAAACACACATATATACATATACACATACAAGCACATGAGTACACAGATTTATACACATACATAAATATATGTGTGTGGTTTATGCATGTATAAAAATAAATGCTATGCAAATGAAAGAGAACATGCAATATTGGTCTTTTTATTCTTGCTTATTTCACTGATTATCACTTTTTTCTAAACAGTGGCTGAGTGTGAGCCACTCTCAAACAGTAAAACAAGCTGAATAAGTGAGGAGTAATCAAAAACTAAAGATACATGTATCAGGAATATTAACCAATGTGAAGAATGAACAAACATTTCTTATTTAAAATCTTAAAGCCTTCTTGTGGCCTACTTTATATCAACACAATATTAAACTATAATGAGAGGTAGACCACAAGCAGAGTTAAAATGCATGAATGTTTATTATAACTACTAGCTATATTGAACAAGAAATTTTAAATGTTTCCACATGGAACAACTGTTGGCCCAAATGTCTGTATCAAATTCTTCTAAACATTTGTTTGACCTAGCTTTGTTTCTATGTAATTTTATATCTATCAAACACAATTAAAATGAGTTTTAAAGTAGTTCATTTCTATATTTTTCTTCAAAATAGACATTCTTTTAAAAAATTTTTTTCATTTTCTATTTTTTATTATGAATAAAGTCATATTTTATTCATGTCTACCCTTGTTCAAATTTATTTTTTATATTTTATTTTACATACAGACTACAGTTTCCCCCTCCCCTTCTCCCATTCACTCCCCTAGGCTCCTACTCCATCCATTCCTCAGAGATGGTAAGGCCTCCATGGAGAGTCAACAAAGAACAAAGTTGAAATCAAATTGAGGAGGTTCAAGCCCTCCTCCCCTATCAAGGCTGTGTAAGGTATTCCTCTATATAGGGAATAGTCTCCAAAGCTAGTTCATGCACTAGAGATAAATCCTGGTCCCACTTGCAGGGACCCTGCAAACTTCCCAAGCCACACAACTGTCATCCACATTCGGAGGTCCTAGTTCAGTCCCATTCAGGTTCAACAGCTGTCAGTCCAGAGTCAGTGAGCTCCCAGTCAGCTGTGTCTATGGGTTTCCTATTATGATCTTGACCCCTTTGCTTATATGGTCCCTCATCCCTCTCTTTGACAGGATGAACAACTGGATGAAATGGCTGAGTTGGGGGAGGGACAGAGAGGGAGAGAAAAGAAAGATATGTCTTGATAGAGGGATCCATATTAGGGTTAGGGAGAAATCTGGTGCTAGGGAAATACCCAAGAATCTACAAACATGACCCAAGCTAAGATTCCAAGCAATAGTGAAGAGGGTGCCTAAACTGGCCTTTTCCTGTAATCATGTCAATGACCATTCTAATTGTCATCATAAATGGAAGCAGATGCAGAGATCCACAAAATAGATGTTCATATAAAATGATGCTATTTTCTTTTGTTTTTTATTTTTATTCTTTAATTTTACTTTTTAGTGTGCTGGACTAGAAATTTTAAAAAATTAAAACAATCTGAACCTTCATTATTGCCCATTTGAAAAGTACTGTTGTTCATGAGTGTAGTCCTAGTAAAAAGTGCTGCTGTGGGTACTGCTGCATTCTACATACTTTCATTAAGAAATGTTGTATTTCACAACCAGGCAGAACTCAGAAGTTGAGCATTCTGGGAGACTAGATTTGATCTCTGTGAACCTCTTGGCAAAACATCACACCATTTGCTTACTCTTCTGACTCCTCACATTCTCATGAAGCCCCAACTATTCCAAAACAGATTTGTTAGTGCAGGTATGATCTATAAACAATTTGGAACTTAGACGGCTGTTGATTATATTTCCCATTTTATCATGTACAAATACTTGTTGAAGAAATAAATGCGTTCTGGCCAATATTTGTAATGACTAGCTCACATCTAGCCAACTTCCCCTTTGTTTTCATTAAACCCATCTGAATATCAAAAAATTTATTTATCAGCTAGTATCTAGTATGTGTAGAGATAAAATATAACATTGTGACAATCATTTGTCATATTGCAAAAAAATACATTGTATTTAGTTGTAAAAAAGTTATTTTGAAGAATCAAGTTTGTTTTGTTTTTCTTTATAATCTGACATCTTACAAGATAAAATTTAAAAAAATAAAAAGGAAAAGGTAATAATCTTGTATTATATAATTTTCATTGTTTTCTTTGGTCAAAATAATCTCAACTGGAATTTTGTTATTTAGGTGCCCTAGTTTCATAATGCTGCTATAGAAAAAGAAGGAAAACAAAACACCAAAGGCAATGTGAACAGAAAGAACTTGTTTTTGTTGGTTTGATGGAAGCTGGAACAGAAACTCAAAATAAAAACCTTGAGGCAAGACCATGCAGAACACTAGCTCTCTTGTTGACTCACAAACTAGATTATTATTAATACAGAGCAGGCCCACCTGCCTAGAGAAGGTGCTACCAATAAGTGGCTGGGCCCTCTCACATCAATCAAAATAATCCTTCATAGATATGGCCACAAATCAATCTGATCTCTGAAATCCCTTAATAGAGACCACTTCCTCAGATGACTCCAGGTCATGACCACAGTAACTAGGAGAGTTACCTTACTAGTAACAGGAAGGTGGGCCAGCAGAGTGGATTGACAAGCTATAGACATCACTTAAAGCATAGTGACAGAGAACTCGACCCTGTGTTACAAGTCAGGAATTTAGCTTCTAGGCAGCCAAGCTGATTATGAGTTTGATCTCACATGCAGTTCTCAAATTCTAAAGTGGGAATTTATTGGTTAGATAACAGAAACAAAATGTTATTAATTTTTAAGTCTGGCTAAAACAGATCTATGAAAAACCCTTCCTTTAAGTTATTGACAATCTAATATTCAAACAGAACAGTTCCATGCAGTGTTGTGATAATTTGTCTATTTACACATTATGTGATCTTCTTTTAATTTGCCATTTCTAAATATATATCTTTAAAAAGCTGTTAATTTTTTTTTTAAAAAAAAAAGGTTCTCCTTCAGACTGCTGGACTTTCAGCATACATCCCAAAATCTGTCCCTCCAGTTCATCTTTGTCATGCATGCAGGTTTCATGGCATTGTGGGCAGCACTATAGAGGAGTTCAATGTGAAACAAACCTGCCTACGGATGAATTGAGACATGAAAGAAAAGACCAAATGTCTGAAGCTCACTACATACATCAGAAACTGTCCCATGCTGTGACTATGATAAACAGATGGGAAAATATCTACCAGGAAAAGTTTGGAGTCCCCAGAGCATTGTGTTACATCTGAATTAAAAGCAACTTTGCTAAATATATATTCTTCCTAGGGTATGTGCTTGTTTTATGTTTTCAGATGTAGTATTAGGAAATCTGTATATATGACACAAAAAGGGATCACAGAACTGAAAATCAAGTCAGAAAAACAGGTAAGGACCCACCTGCCAGCTGAACCACCTCACTCTCTAGATTCAGTTCCCAAAGACACATTTCACCTCTGTCCCCGCTCATTTTACCATTCATCCACCCCACAGACAGGCCCTGCCTCCAACTCCTGAAGACTTCTATTGCTCAGGTACAGGTCATACCAGTGAGAAGAACAGACCACACCCATCAGAAGAACAGACACAGGCCATAACAATCAGAAGGACAGGTGTAGGCCACACCATTGAGAAGTCAGACATTGAAGAAGATACCAGAAGATGCAAAGATCTGCCATGTTCATGGATCTGTAGGTCAAACATAGTAAAAATGGGCATCATACCAAAAGCAATCTACAGATTTTGTAGGTGGACTGCTGTGCTATTGAGAACCAGAGTGATTTAGTGGAGAAGAGTGGCGGGGGAAGTACTGGAAACAATGACTGGGGAGGCTATTTGGGGAGAGAGGCAATTATCTAGTGTAATGGAAACTCCACATAATCTATAAAAATAACTCTTACAAAGATTCCTAATAATGGGAGACACAGAGCATGAACCTGCCATTTTCTGTAACCAGAAAAGGCTTCCAGTGGAGAGATTAGGACACCAACCCAGTTACAAAACCTTATACCTAAAATATATCCTGCTTACAGAGTGTTTTGAAACCAGAGCCTAGCAGAATCATCATCCAAGAGACCAGAAAGGCTTTATCTAGCAACTGATGGGAGCAGAAACTGATTCCCACAGCCCAACTTTAGACAGATCTCAGGGAGCCCTATGCAGAAGGGTGAGAAAGGCTTATAGGAACCCACAAAATCAATTGAATGGAATTCATGGGGGGTTTGCAGAGATCAGGGAGTCTGTAGATATCTGATCTATGTCCTCTGCATATATATTAAGCAAGAATAGTTTGGTGTTCCTATAGAATTCCTAACAGTGGGAGCAAGGGCAGTCTATGGCTTTCTTGTCCACTTATATGATATTTTTCCTACTGGGTTGCCTTGACCACTTTCATGTGATGGTTTGTGCTTGATCTAATTGTAGCATGTTATACCTTAGTCAATGCCCTGACATCCTGCTCTTTCCTGATCAGAGTAGGGAGGTAGGGGGTTAAACTTAGGGAGAGAGGAGGTGGGAAAAAGTAGGAGGGGAGAGAAGGGAGGGGAAACAGTGGTCAGGATGTAATATATAAGAGAATAAAAAATACACATATATACACACACAAGAAAATAAAGATATGATATTTGAATGGCTGCCACCAGAGGAGTTATTTTCATCTTGCTAAGATGTGGTTTCTATGTGTTAACTGTTAAAATCAGTTACTTAACACTCATGGACTGAATTGGTTTTTCTCTCTCTCTTTTAAGAGACTGAGTACTGCCATAGCCTCAGACTTGTGACAACCCCCTGCCTCATCTCCAGATTATTGCCATAAACCACCATACCCAGCTACAAAAAGGTGCTTCAGTTTGGTTGCTTTGATTTTGGTTTTAGAAAAATAAAGAGTTCTTTGATAATTTCATGCTTGCATGTATATTTATATAATGCATGCTGGTCATTGTAGTTTTTTTACCCTCTCCTATCAAACCCTGCTTCCTCTTTAACTCTACCTTTCCCAGATTCATGACTGTTGGTTTTGTTTTATAATGAATCACGTAGGGGTTAGCTTTCTGTCCTTCCTTCCTTCCTTCCTTCCTTGCTTGCTTCCTTCATTTCTTCTCCTCTTCCTTTCTTCTTTCTTCTTTTCAGCTTCTCCTCCTCCTCCTACTCATCTTCCTCCTTCTTTGCACTGAGACACCAAGTCTTGACTTTGTTCATGATAAAAACTCCCTACCTCTGAAATCTCAATTTTTTTTTTATTTTCTCACTTTGATTTTTTCCCTTGTGTATCAGATTTATATAATAGCCTATTAGAGGCTATACAATATTCCAGTCTCCTAACAATTTAAATATTTTGGTTATATCATTAATTACCTGCAAAATGGCATATGAAGAGGCAGGAGATATGAACAAGCAGTTAAACATGTTGATCTTACAGAACCTTGTTTGAATTGTTTCTCAGTACCTGTGTCAAGCAACTCACAACCACCTGTGCCTGTAGCTCTTTTGTGTATCAAAAAAAAACCTTTCATGGGGCTGCATATCACATATTTACATCTCCTTATCATATATTTGCATACCAGATATCATATATGATTTATGAATTATATACACATAATTCATAAAAGTAGCAAAATTACACTAATGAAATAGAAACAAAATAATCTTATGGTTGGGGTTACCAAATCATAGGGAATGGTATTAAAGGGTTGCAGCATTGGGAAGGTTGAGAACCACTGCACTAGAGGATCTGATGTGCTTTCCTTGACTCCTGATCATCTATAATGCTCACCTACACACTCACATACACAGATATACACATTAAAAAATGTATCAAATCTTAATAAATAAAATGTCCTGCCAAGTTATTGAAGTGAGTTCTTCAGGCTTAAAGTGTTGAAGCAAACATGTTAAGTGAAACCACATAGTAATTATGGTTTCATCAAAGTTTATGTACAATACAGTTTTCAACTCATTTTACATTTTAGTCACACATTTAGACTTGCTAAATCTATTGATTCTGAGTCTATGGATGATACACATAAAAATCCTAGAGAGGTCTGTGAACAGCAGCTTCCAAAGCACACTTTAGCTTCATTACAGCCACCTAAAGAGCATGTGTCAGAAGATCCATGATCTGCATTGTAAATGCTCTCTTAACATAATACATGAAGTTTTTATCTTCTGATTTGTCAGTAGTACAGCAAGAGGAGGAACAGTCAATGTGGGAGTGGCAGTGAAGGAAGCCATTTTCTCCTTTCCTGAGCATATGCTCACTGTCCAAAGCAGGGAGAGTCCTTATGACATTCTCACACATGAAGATAATGCATGTTGATCATGTTCGTTCACATCTTCACACTACTTTAAGATCCACAACATTTCTCTTTCCCTTCCTAGATTACTATATGAGAATAAACTTAAACAATAGCCATTTCCCATTGGTGTAACAGAATGCTAGACATAAAAAATATAAGATGGGAAATATGTTTTAGATCATGGCTTTAGGAAGCCAGATTCATGGATATTTGGCTTTTGGGGTCTGGTGAGATAAAACATCTCACAATTGCAGAAACACATGGAGAACAATGCCCATCTCATGTTCGCCAGAAAATAGTAAGACAGTGTAATGGGATTGTATTCTGTTCCATTGTAAATAATTATCCCGCCTACTGGTTTAATAAAAACACTGATTCGCTGAAGGCAGACAGGAAGTGTGGGTGGGGCTATCACACTAAGAGAACTCTGGGGACAGGAAGCACAGGGCAGAGATGCCAAAGAGATGCCAGATGAGATGCCAGCAGAAGCTTAAATGCTGCTCTGAGAAAAAGTACCAAGCCATATGGCTAAGCAAGATAAGAATCATGGGTTAGTTTAAGAGCTAGTGCTAGCTAAAAATATGTCTGAGCCAGAGGTTAATCAGCATAAAATTAATGTAAGTGTCTGTGTGTTTCTGTGGAACTATAGGTCTGTGGGTCTGAACCACAGGCTGGACAGGCCAGAAACTTATTATTACAAGACAGAGATGGGTGAAGTATAACTTTCTCAGTCATACCTTAACAATTAAAATCCCAGAATCTCCCCTCACTTAATTCTAGTTAGAGATCAATTATTTCATACATGACTTTGTAAGACAGCTACACAGTATGGACACAGTATCTGTACCACAGCAACATATGGTATTTAATTTTGTGAAACTGGTATACTAGGGTTTCCAACTTAGTCTACAAATAAAAAATTGTCAAAAGATTTATACCCTCTTCTTTCATTAATAAATTAACAGTACTATCTTGAATTCCATTTGATAAAAAGTTATTATCTAAATAAAAAGTATTCACTTTACCATAGTATAACAGCTTAGTAATAGATTGAGCTGTGAAATAAAAGTGTGGTATTTGCAACTTCCTACTATTAATGCTCTGTTTTCTTTTTCTGGGAAGTAATAGTATAACTGGGGCATATTTCCACTATTGTGTTTTAATAAGATAAAAATTTAAATATATATGCATGTCATTCTTTATACAATGTAAAATTGCAAAAATGGAACAAAACACTAACAGAGTAGCTATTGTGGACATTAAACAGGGACATTTCACAGCTGTTTCCCATGCCTTTATTGTTAGCTTCCAATAATGAAAATACCTACAAGCACCAGTCCATCTGTGGCAAGGAAATATTAAAGTCAAACCTAGGAAAAAGTCAAGTTAGCTGGATTCGGGGGGTGGGGTGAGTGGAGAAGTCCATCGCTTGTTAGGTGTGAATCACACTAAAACAAAGGAAGTAATAAAAAGTCACAATGAGAAACAGTTAATGAAATGAAACTTTACATAAGCAATATAAATATTGCCTAAATAATTCATAGGCTTTTAATGTTTAGCTGTAATTTTAGTAAGGCAGGAATATTTTCAAATTTGTGGAGATGCCTTGATTTCAAGAGGTACTGTCACAGAAGGAAAGGGTGAACTGCAGGGCACAGAAGCCCCCTTTTAAAAATAGTCTTTGACGTTTCAGTCACACTAATGTGGAGCAATATCTAAACACACTTGGGAAAGGCTTGCAACATTCAACTTTAAAAACACATATGACCATTGCAATTTCATCCATCCATTCATTTACCATTAATATGTGGTAGGAGAAATCACCCTATCCTTACCATGGTCAGTTTTATAATATCTTCATGTTCCCACTGGGTTTGAAGTAGTAAAGACTGGAGTCATGATTTGAATTGTTATTGTAAAGTCAATTAATTTGCATTTTGAATTACACAGTGTTTGTAGGTATAATGTGATTTTTTTGATTCATAGGTTTGTGATTAACATATCTAACAGCTTAAGTTTTGTCTCTCATAATGATTACAGTATTGTCCTTTCTTCTAATTTTTGAGATATGCAAACTGTAATGTTTACTGCATCCATCCCACTATACCATAGACCATCAGAGGAACTCCTTATTCCCATTCCACTGGAGCATACTGTACCCATGACCCACATGACCCTATGTTCCATTTGTCCATTGTGTTCAGACTTCACTGAAGAATTCCATTCTCAACTTGCAGATTCCACATACAAAGAACTACTTTTGTATCTCATTCTCTGACTTGTTTAATTTATAAGAGTGTCCTCTGAGTCCATACATGTCATGGATAGGATTTTATAGTTTTTAATGAAGAAATAATGTTCCATAGTCTATAAATACCTTATTTTCTATTGGTCCATAAATGGTTATGTGAGTTTAATCCACACTCTACTAAAATATTGCTTCAATAAGCATAGAAGTATAGGGTTTTCTTTATAACATTGATTTGATTTTCTTTGGTAATATACACAGTACTCATATTGGTAAATCAATGATAGCTCTATTTCAGAGAAACATCCACAGTACTTTGTATAATAAATATATTAATTTTTATTCCCATGATTAATGTGAGAAAAAAAAGACACAACCTTTTCTCCATATCGTCACAGACCTCTGTCATTTTTTAAACTCCTTTTTACAAAGGCCATTCTAATGGATATCAAGTGGCATTTTATTGGCTTTGATATGAATTTTCCTGATGATTAACAATGCTCAGCATTTTCTCATATATTATGGCACTTGCATGTCTTCTAAGGAATATCTATTTAGATCATTTATCCACCATTTCAGGAAATTTTCAGTAGGAAGTAAAAAAGAACTAAGGAAGAGATACCAGCACTGGTCTCATGGAACTCCCACACATCTGCCAAGCAAAATGTAAGGAAGTTAGACATATTAATCATGATCACAGCACATATTTCAGAATTCTCTTGCTCTTAGTCTATGCATATTTCTCACATAACAGGAAGGTTAAAGATCAGTGTGTCCTGGACATATTCTCAGTTTTTTTTTTTCCGATTTTCTTAAGGACATAAGAGATGGTTTATTCTGGAGCCAAATCTCAGACTTAAATTTTCACTATAAACCATGTTCTAATGAGGTAGCAATTTCAAAAATATTTTATAATAACAGAACAAAGAACTTTATATGTCAGCACACTTAATACATTGATGGGTGCATCAATTATTTAAGTCATAAAAAAGCAAAGGAAGCCCTTGTTAAAGGCCATATTGGGTTTTTTTTTTAAAGATGATTTGGTGTTTTTTGCTATTGTGTTTTGCAAATTACTTATACCTTCTAGAAATTAATATATTATAAAATGTATAATTTGTTTCTTCCCTTGTAGGTTGTCTCTGAGTTAAGATTGTTCCTTTTTGGAACAGAAGTCTTTTATTTAGAGAAAATCATATTTGTTGTATTAACCATGTTTGCCTCTAGCAGTTATATACTTATGGTTTGGGAAAGAGAAGGATATCTATATTTTCTTTTATTTTTGTGACTCTTGGAGCTCAATTATTTGTAGAGAAAATTAGGAAATATGTTGAGGAATTACATAAAGGAAAACTTGGTGGGGGGAGCAAGTACCAATCTTATAAAAAGGTTCCAAAATCTGAAAAACAATAAAGATACCTTTCTAGAAGAAAGATTGTGACCAGGAGGTTACCTATAGAAAAGACTAAGTAAAGATCCTGGGAACAAGCCATTTTCCAGATGCTGCAGACTGTCCACATTGGGAAGAATTCAGTGGCCAGGAATAGCATCTTTCCTTAAACAAGAGCCAAGATCTTTACCCACAGCTAGTCCAGTCCTCATGAGTTTCATCTGTCTGAGTGAGAGATGTGCTGTTCGGAGATGAAATTGAACAGTAATTAGAATATTATCCCCACAGCATCCTGATGTTACATACTAGCTATACAATTAAAAACAAAAATCTTCCAACCTGGTAAAATCTCCAAAACTAATAGGAAATAAATGAGGTTTATTCAGCACTCAACCAGAATATGATGTTCACTGGAGGAAAGTTACTTTTATCAGAAATAGAAGACACACATAAAAAAATTTATTTTCTCTTTTTAAAAATCTTACTTTCTTGTATTCAGTCCATCACCAGCATCTATAAATAGACAATGATTAGTTATCAAGTTAGAGGACTTGAAAGCATCATTTATTCATGTAATTTATCCTAAATTTACCTGTTAATTAGGGTGACCATCTGGGTTATTTAATTGGTTTTATACAAAGAAAAATTAAACTCATATCTTTTGCCAAAAGGTGGCTTTGCAACCAAGAGCCAGTACTGACAAAGAAAAGCAACCCTCAAACTAGTGGAGTATGAAGAAGGATGTCTCCCCATGTTTAAAGTTCTAACAGGTAGTTCCTAGGTCCCTAGAAAGACTTCTCTGGGTCATAAAGTTGACAGAGGGTTGCTTCATTTTTAAGTGATATAGATAAATAATACAGGTTTTCTAAAAACGAGGCTTTAGTGGGGCACAGTGGTAATTACCTGTGATCTTAGCAACAGGGAGGTGGAGGCAGGAGGATTAACATGTTGAGTCCAATCTGCTCCACATAAGATCTTACCTCAAATAAGTTGCAGAACCAAACAAACATTAAAAAAACTCTTACAGTTTAAATAAATGTTCCAGCTGAGCAGAGTGATACATTGAAGAAATCCAAGCACTTAGAACACAGAAGACTCAGGAATTCAAGGTCAATATTATTGCACAGAAGTTAGGTCAGCCTGGACTACATGAGACACCAGCCATATCTAAAGATGAGCAAATTAATTAAAATTCAACAAAAAGTACCAAAAAGCTTCAAACATCTTTTATACAAACAAAAATATATATTTTCATAACAAGAAGAGGAAGATGGAAGGGAATTGTCTTTTATGTTCCACAAACAGATCCAAACTTCTCATTGTTAATTTTTATTTTTTCTCCCAAACCCCAGGAACTCCATATTCTTGAGCTACAGGAATAGCGAAAGATTCCTTTCTGAGGCTCATGACTGGTGGGTATGGGAACATTGTAACATTGTAACAGCATTGTAACATTGTAACCATTGTAACAGCATCAAGCTTCAGGACAGTAAAGCCACACAATCAGCTGGAAACACTTGTTTGTTACAGTGTTGCAGAAAAGTATGGCAAAGAGAGTCTGCAAGTTTCAGTAAGATTATTCCTATAGCCCTGTGGGATATTAACAAAAATTCTGTACCTCCTTATGAGTTGTTAGTCAGGGAGGCCCCAGAGTGCCCCACCCCAATAATACAACTCCCTGCCATCTTCTTGGTTTCCTACTAGAACTGGGCAAAAACACCATACTGATAAAGATATCACATACTCTGACTTTAAATAGATAGATTTCTTTAGATAGAAATCTGTCTAGAACTGAACCAGAAGCCTTCTCACTGGCGGCTAGTCTTTAGGGTGCTAGAAGGTACAAGTCAGGTAACTAGAAGAAAAAGATATCAGTAGTTCTACCTTTCTATGAATAATAACAATAATAATAATGATAGCAATAGTAATAATAATTACAACCTGCCAAATAAGATTCATACACTTATGAGATAGTGATACTAATTTTTTCTAGGAACAACCAGTCCATCTCTGATTAGGATCCAGGTCTACATCACAGGAAGGAATCTATTCTGGTACTGTAAATTCAGTCAAAAACCCATGTCTGAGGAAGTCTTAAGCCCAGGAAGAGAACTTTTTACTGTCCTTTAGTCAAATTATCATCCAAATATTTATGCTCATTCCTGTAAACAAATGATACTCACAGATTTAAGCAGTGAAGTCTCTTTCAATTGAGTGGTGTGATGAATGTAGAGACTAGCGGCTGTGAAAGGGGCTGAGGGTAAGTCATGAATGCTGGTCCTTAAACAAGACAATTGTGCCACACCCTGTAAAGAAGGGTCAGGTAACACTGTGCAGAAAGAACATTGACAGATCAGTAGCTGCCAAATGCTTGCTCAGGGCATGCTGTTGGCAATGTAACCTCAACTCTCATCAGCTGAGGTTGTCTTCACTGCCTGCACAGAGATGAGCCTGCAAACACTCAGGCACACTGAGGTAGCAGCTGGAAGGCCTGTTCATCCCTGCTGAAGTGCTATTGGTTGATTGTGGAAGAGAGAGGGAGCAAAGTTCTTACTTGTGCACCCACTGATGAGATTATTGGGCTGTAGTAGGTAGTTCCAAATCTATGATCATATACATAGCCCTGGTTAAACTTGGTGGATTACAAAATAAAAGCAAAAGGCAAGAATATGAGCAGGAGACTGGTAGGGAGTAAGAGATTTGACAGGGGAAAGAGGGTGATAAGAAAGCATATTATAGGCTATATTACATACAGTTGTGAAATTGTCAAAGGACAAAGTTAATTAATAATAAATAAGAAAATTCAACATGTTCTTGTCTAATACTATGCATGCATTTTAATATCCAATTCAATTATCTTGATTAATTAAAGAAATGATAGCAATGTGATTATTTTTTCTCCTTGATAAACTTGCCTCTTTCTTACCTGGTAGATTTTCAAATACTTCTTCTCTGCTTGCATTGAATTCAGGGATTCAGTGTAAGTGAATTATAATTCTGTGTCATTTCATCACAACTTAGTTATACAGCAAAATGAAAGCAAGGAGAGAGAAATTCCATAGGGCCAAAATGGTATATTACTTTTTCTAGAAATTTTTATTCAAATAATTACAAAGGTTTTCAAATACACTACACAGACACCTATCCAAAAGTAGAACATTGGTTGTCTACCCTGAGACTTAAGAGTCAGGCTGCCCGCACTTTTTCTGTAACTAGCCTTGTTTCAACACCCAGTGCTGTGGCTTAGTCTGACACAACCATCACACAGGCCAGCCTTTAAGCTTTTGTCTCAGCTGTTCTAACTGCCACCACTATAGGTTCATTCTGTACAGATTCCAGCCAGTTAGGCTTCACAAGCCCCGCTCCAGGATCTAGCGCAGTGATTTTCCCTGATGTCCCCATTCAAGCCTTTTCCTCCACCTTCCAGACAAGCCTTGATCCCACAGGCAGCAAAAAATTGAAGGAGAAAATAAATTAAAAAATCCTGGAACAAAATGAAAATGAAGATACAATGCAACAAAACCTCTGAGACATTTTGAAAGCAACTGTATAAAGAAAATCTATATTTTAAAAAATCAGAAAAAAATACAAATAAATGATTTGATGATGCAACCCAAAGCTTGGGAAAACAGAAATAGACCAAATTTAAACCCAACTGATGTTGAAAAACAATAAAATCAAAGTAGAATTCAATGAAATAAATAAACACAGTACAAAGAATCAGCTAATCTAACAGCAGGCTTTCTGAGGAGATAACAAGTTTGACAAACTAATGGCACAAGTAAATAAAATTAAAAAAAAGAGAGGGCCCAAATTCATAGAATGGAAAGTGAACAGGGAAACATTACAATAAGTACCCAAACAATCAGAATATTATAAGGAAATTTTTTTAAAGCCTGTGTTCCAGTCAGTTGAAATGCATTAATTTTTTTAAAGATTAATTATAGAGTCAGTCAAACCACCAGAATTAATCCAAGAAGAATCAACAACCTAAACAGATCCACAACAAATAAGGGAATTAAAATAGTAATAAAGATTTCAGCTAATAAAAAGGTTATGGGCAAATGGAGTTCTGGCCATAGCAGAATTCAACCAGATATTGAAAGAAGCCAGTCCTTAAACTATTCAAAAATACTGAAACAGAAAGATTTATCCCAAACACCTTAAATAAAGCCAGTATCACTCTAATACCCAACCAGATAAAGACATAACAACAAAAAAAGAAAGGAAGGAAGGAAGGAGCAAAGGAAGGAAGGAGGAAGGGAGGAAGCAAGGATGAAGAAACCAATATCCCTGATGAACATATACTCAAAAATTCTCAATAAAATACTTAAAAATATATTGGTTGTGAGACTAATCATTAACAGATGAGTCATCTCTATTAGTGGTACTGCTAGCAGTGGGATTAGGACCTGTCCCTAATACTTGAGCTTTCTTTTTGGAATCTATTGCCCATCTAGGGTACCTGCCAATCCTCATAACAAAGAGAGGAGCTTAGTCCGACCTCAACTTGATATGCCATGCTTTGTTGGCATGTTGACACCAATGGGAGATCTGCTCCTTTCTGAACAGAAACAGAGGAGGAATTATTGTAGTATTAACTCATTAAGAAATAAATGTTAATTAAGGATTTTTATTTAAAAGTTATTTATATAGCAGGGATTGTTCTAGAGGAGGAGGAGAAAAAATAGAAGGACGGAGAAGCGGAGAGCAGGACTTTGGAGAGCACGAATGATCTGCACCGCAGCGAGCAGGAGCAGTCTCAACCGTGGAGAGCCGGAGCAATCCTAACCATGCAGAGCAGGAGGGATTTGTGAAACGATCTGTGCAGCAGAGCGAGAGCAGTCTCAGCCGGCCGGTCCTACTTTTCACATCACTTGTCTAGCGATGCAACGCTTTTGTCTTTTGGCGCGGCCCTCTTTTGTCATTTTTCTCTAGACGATCGACTCTGTCTGGCTCAGTACTCTGGTGTGATTTTTTTGTATAACTTTAGATTTCCCGCTACAAGGAATGAATGTGGGGGAAGGGGTGCAGAGGTGAGGCAGGGGAGGAAACAGAAGGAAAGCAAGGAGAGGAAACTATGGTTTAGATGTGAAATAAACAAAAAAAATGAAAAGAATGGCTACAGAAATGGCTAAGAGGTTAAAAGCACTGGCTGTTCTTCTAGAGGTCCTGAGTTCAGTTCACAGCAACCACATGGTAGCTTACAACCATCTATAGTGAGATCTGGTACCCTCTTCTAGCCTGCAGGGACACATGCAGGCAGAACATTGTATACATAATAAATAAATAAATAAACAAATAATTTTTTTTTAAAAAGAAAAACTTTAAAAACTTTGAAAATAGAATACAGATATACATAAATAAGATTACATACCATGGCCAAGTTGGCTTTCTCCATAAAAATCAGAATTAAATAAGTCAACAAATATAATAATTCTAATAAATAGACTTGAACAAAAATCATATAATTACCTCAGTAGGAGTTAAAAAAAAAAGTCCTCTGACATAACCCAACATGCCTTCATGATAAAAGTTTAGAGAATGTAAGGATAAAGGCAACATACCACAACACAATAAAAGGTATGTAAAACTCATAACTAATATCATTCTAAATGGAGAAATGTTTGAATAAAACTCACTGAAATCAGGAGTAAGACAAGGACATCCACTGCCCCACTTTTCAATATTGTACTTGAAGTACTAGCTGAAGAAATGAGGCAAGGGAATAAAATTAAGGAGTTACATACAGGGATAGAAGAAGTTAAACAATTTCCTCTTTGCAAATGACATGATACTATATATTAGAGATCCAAAAAATTCTACCACAAAATGTCCATAAAAATAAATAAGTTCAGTAAAGTGACAGGATACAGAATCAACTTACACATATCAATAGCTTTTCTATACACTAACAACAAATATACAAAGAGATCATGAGCACACTTGCAATCAAATAGCCTTAAACATAAGAAAGCAAAAATCTAGGAAAAAAAATCTAATCAAGGAAATGAAGGACCTCTAGAAGAAAACCTCTCTGCAAAATAAATAAAGAAAGAAAGAAAGAAAGAAAGATCCAGAAGTAGACTAGAAAATGGAAAAATGTCAGATAAACCATCTTATCTAAATCTATTTATATATTTAATTCAATCCTAATCAATTGCTTTCCAGAAATAGACAAAAGAAAACAAATGTCCTCAAATTTATGGAGACATGCATGCATGTACTCACATGCACACACAGCAAACAAACAAACAAACAAAAAACAAATCAAAACATTGACAAAAAGTAGAATATCAAACAATTCTGAATTAAAAAAATGAAAAATGTAGCAATTACCTTTTCAGAACTTTACATTACAAAGCTATAGTAATAAAAACAAAATAAAATGCCACAAGAACACATGTAGACCAATGGGCATGAAACTGAAGAGACAAATGTGAGTACTTGTAACTTCACTCACTTAATACTTGACAATGATGTGGAAAATAAAAGCTGGAGAGAAGAAAACAGCTTCAACAAAGAGAGCTGGAAAAACTGAATGTTCACACTCAGAAGGATAAAGGCAACCGGTATCTATCACCTTGCAGAATGGATCAAAGAACCAAAACTGAAAGATGAATCATTGAAACTGCCAGAAGAAAACCTACGCAGCACATTTACATAACATAGGCAAAAGAAACTACTTCATACAGGATTCCATTTTCCCAAGATTTGGTGCCAACAATTGCCAAGTGGGACTTTATAAAACTAAAAGGTTTCTGCCAGGCTAAATTAAAAAAGAAAAATCAGCTGGATGAAGAAGACCATGGAACAGAAACATTTGCCTGGTATACTTCTGACAAAGGATTAATATCCAGAATATTATAAAGAACTTGAAAACAAGCAAACAAAGAACAAAGCCCATTTGAAAGTTGTGCCTACAATCTGAACAAAAAGTTCACAAAAGAAGCAAAAAATGGCAAAGAAATTTTTCAACCATGTTTTGTTTCTAGCAACTAAAAAAATACAAATGAAAAAAATCAATCATGTAAACCAGCTATACTACTCATTGGCATATACTCAAAGGATTCAACATCCTATTCCATGGGTACTTGCTCAGACTTGTTCATATACACCTAAATGTCCTGCAACTGACAGGGGCATAATGAAGATATAATAATATATACTATGGAATATTAATCATCCTTAAAGAAAAATGAAATCATAAACTTTTCAGGTAAAATATATAAAATTAGAAAAGATTATATTTAATGAAGTAATCCAGACACAAAATATGAACATCCCAGATTTTTTTCTTACTGGACCCTCCTAGCTCCAAATCTTCAGATGTGAGTATGTATCCTAGAGTAACTGCAGAAACCAGGATAGTAGAACAGGAACAGGTGCCAGGATGGGGGTTGGAGAGAAATAGAGAGGGGGATAGTGAGGTACAATGATCAGAGAAATGGCACAGGGGATCATTAGAAAGACATGAATAGAAATGCAGAAGAAGAGAGAAATGTAAACGGAAATCAAAGGGTATAAGAATCTGATGAGGGGAAATGGGAAAATGCAGACTCTTTAGGGAGGATGGATCTTGTTAAACACAAAAATAGGACAGAGGTTGATTAATAACAATAAGTACCTTTGAAAGACTAATGATGAATCTTGCTACTAACTCACTATCTAAAATTCCATATATACATGTATTTCTATATAAAAATATACAAATGTAACTTTAATGAATTTCTCTCATCTGGGATGACAATGCTATCTCCAACATCCAAAGACCAACTAACAAAATACCAATACTAGACATAAGAAGCCATCCTTTGAGTTGTTGAATAAGGCTATCCAAGAAACTGTCAAAACATACAGCCTATTGCTATCAACTTTGTTTGTCTCCCAGTGGTGGAAGTTAGATTTCTATTTCTAAAGACACAATATATTTTAAATAAAGCCTAGAATCTACTGAACTAGAAATTATCTGGATGCTTTCTCCCAAGGATTAGCTTGCATGATAAAAAAAGATGCCATGTAAGTTCCAAAGGAGAGAGGATGATGTTAAACTATGATGCCTATGGACGACATCAATAATACCTCTTAAAGTGCAGTAGTGGCAATCATACTTTGGGGGTAACCAATATCTTTCTAATTGGACTTTAGACCTGCATAACAAGGTGGAAATCATGCTTGATACTGGAAACGTAGCCAACATAATTCCTAACAACACTCTAAACATGTGTCCTTATACATACAGATAAAAGTATTCTTTTCCCTTCATCAAAGAAACTTCTCTTTCAACATATTAAAAGAAACAACTAAAGAAAACAGGATTAATCAAAATGCAGAGTTGTAGAAACCAGTTCTAATGGATAAATATACAAAATATGCCCACACCTAAAGCTTAGGAAACATTGTTGGTTTAGGGGCAGAATAATTTTAAGAGCCAGAGGACCAGGGCATTTTCTGTGTGACTGTGTCTACTAGCAATAAGAGAAGGTACACTCATAAGGTCTCATCAACATGACTGCATAATCATGAGATTGAGGGGTATGACAGAAATAGACATGACTAAATGGATAAAGAACAGCCCAGAAGGCCTCTGTCCTACCACAGAACTACAGGCAGCTAAGAAATGTACAGACCGGGAAAAATAGTCTTTTCTAGAGAAGAGCACACATTTGACTATCTATTACCAAATGTTCATTTCTGAAAACATACATACTAACACATAATATAGTCTGGGTGTGTTATATTTAAGGATACATACTAGGCATATATATATGTAATTATAATTAGTGAAAAAGAGAGCATGAACTTGGTAGAGATCAAGAATGAGTATATGGGAGGGCTTGAAGGGAGGAAAGGGAAGAGAATATTTTAATTACATTGTAATTTCATAAATAAAAAGGACCTGGGGTCAAATTGGAACCATTTCTTACTATGATACATCCCATTTTTCCTTTGTGGAAAATATATAATATCGTAACAACTGTTTATTGCTTTGTAATGGGTCTTTAAAACTTCATGCTTTTTATATTCATTTTAAAAATTAAGATAAAATTTTACCACTTCCCCTAGATACTCTCCTTTGAACCCTTCCAAGCTACTGTTCTCAAACCTCTTTATTGTCGCCCTCTCAAGATGCCTCTCAATTCTCTATCCTCTTTTGGTTTTTATTGTTACACATGTGTGTGTGCTCTTATTCATAAGTATTTATCATCACAGAAGAAGACAATCTTCAGGCTCGAGATAAAGCTAACTTTGTGGTGAAGTGTTTGCCTAACAAGTATGAAGTTCCCAATTCAAGTCCAAGAAATCTCCACTTCAAGCCATCTACAAATATGAACTATGTTCCTATCTTATTGTAGGGTTCTGGGTAGAGTCTGGACCACTGATATCATAAGGTAAAACATTTTTTTCTCATCATTCTGTCTGCCTGAACGAGAATTCATATATTTGAATTGGCTCTGTGAATGCATAACTTAGCTCTTACAATCAAATCAGGAATATGAGTATGACAAATTTACTGGAGTAAAGCAATATATCCTAGAATAACCCAGCTCTGACAGCTTCCCTGTTTCTAAGACTATATTAATTAAATTCATGTTTAGAATAATAGCCATAAAGTTTCAAGTTGCTGACCCTGTTGTCAACCCTAACAGACTGTGGTAGTTACTTGGTTCTATTCAGCCTTTTTCTTTGGAAAGTGATACTCTTCATATAGAATAGTGGTGAATTTTTTTGAGCAGCATTCCTAGGTGATCAGAATAGTCTACTGTACATATTTCTGAAAAAATAAAAATGTACAATTGAGAATATTTCAATTTTATCAGCTAAACACAAATATATGTTGGCTAGACTTTTCATTCAAACTAGTCCCTGGATCTAGCTTGAGTGGATCCCATACCACAGAAATACTATATATAATAAGATATTTGGCTGCTGCCTGGAAATTACAAGGATAACCTATATATCAACCACCAGGAAAAAGCAAATGTTTTCCTACTGATTCATTGCATCAGATGTTGATCAATCTAAATGCCATATTGTCATCCAATATGCTTTAAAGCAAGCAACAGTAAAAGCATACATGTATTTTATTTCTAAAGCATGTACCAATGACAAAGAGTTTGTAATTCAGTTTGTAAATAGATTAGGAATGTTCCAACTTCTAACAGATGGAGACACAGGGATGTGCTTAGTTCAATTTTAATAAAAAAAAAATTTAAGCAGTCTAAGGTTTGACTTCATAAAAGATCAGTTAACTGTCGCTAAAGATTAAAGAACCAGGTGTGTATTCAAGGTCTGTATAAAAGGGTCTTCTGGGGGCTTCTGCATGGGCAGCTTTGTGGGTTCTCATTGGACATTACATAAGGAACCAATATGTCCTCTTTTTGGACTCAGTAAGTTGTGTGTGTGTGTGTGTGTGTGTGTGTGTGTGTGTGCATGTGTGTGTTTGTGTGTAAAAATACTAATTAAAGAAAAATATGGGAAAATTAACCTACTCAGCAATATAAAAATGAAACATAACTTGATGTTTGAGGAAAGTTTTGAGTTACTCAAATTCTTTATTTTACTCCTTGCCATTTTTATTTGTGTAATTATTATTATTCCAAAGGAAGATAGCAGAAAAAAAGAAAGGAAGGAAGGAAGAAAGAAGGAAAAAAAGAAAGAAAGACCTCATGGAATAGGATGGAATTACTTTTCTCATTCATGTAACCACTGGTGAGACTCAGAACATCATTCAACCCTCATCAGAAGAGTTTCCTCTTATGGTAGATGGTTGTAGTTGAGGTTTTTTTTTTTTTTTCACTCTTAGCCCTTTTGGGGTGGGCCTGCCACCCAGCTTCCAAAAAAATCACACAGCTACTTATTCTTTCTTATGAATGCTAAGCCTTAGCTTGCCTTATTTCGAGCCAGCTTTTCTTAAATTATCCAAATTCATAACTTACCACACTGCTCTGCCAGCTGAGTTATCAGACAAGTTAGGGGCTCATATTTGTATTTACCTGCTTCCGAATCATAGTCATCATTTAATAACCAGACCTATTTTGCAATCCCATTATTAAATGCCACCAAAATGTCACTACTAAATAATCTCCCTTGCTTTGAATTTAAGGAATATGGAACAGGTGAGAAAAACAAGAGAAGGCTAATACATGCTAAGTCTGAAAAGGAGACTGTAAAGCCTTGGATGTGGAGGGCAATCCCCCTTGTATGTGTAATCATCTCAACAGGACTATCCGGTGGCATCTAGTTTTCCGAAAAGATATCAGGATAGAATGAAAAAAGGAAAGAAGGGACAAGGGAAGGGGAGGGGCGAGAGCCTCCAGGGATAACTTGGCCGTATTCATTTCTCTAGTTTTCCTTTGAAAAACACTCAGTTCAAAAACTTGTGCTCACATGGTAGCCTGCTATTAAATCCAGTTTCACTCAATGATGACTGTTTCTTCTGTTTGAAAAGAGAGAGAGCAAGGCTGCTCAGCATAAATACTGAAGCCACATGCTGTTCTCTGCTGTCATCCAGGAGTTAATTTGTTCACAGCTCACCTATTGCAGCATCTGGTTGCCTCAATTACCAGCTCACAGTGACCTCTGATCAGGGATGTTCTCCATTAACTTCTGACTGAAGTAACTTGCTAGGAAGCCCCTCCTTCCCATCAATCATGATGAGTTAGTTCTCTTTTCAAAGGCATCCCTGCAGTGGAAGCTCATTCAAGTGTCAAAGCAGCCTTTTAATTGCAAAGTTAATTTTCATTCTGGTTGACTGGAAACATCCAAGCATTAAATTTGATTCCCCTGTGTTACTAAAATATAAAAGTTGATAATGTTCTATAAATTATAGAGAAACCCTACATGAGGAATAAGACGCACCACATTAGAAGACCCTCTGGTTAGCCAGAGAAGATTCAAGGTATATGTCAAGGGTGGACATCAGGAGATCCCTTTAAGAAAAGTGGGTCATATAAGTACTAAAACGATCTCTGTCCCTACAGGTTGGAAGGAAAATGGCATGCTAAGATGGAAAGTGTAGAGAAAGGAAAGGTCATGCCAGTGGCCACACCCTTAGTGTGAGTAATTTCAGGAGGCTTTTATCTTTTTGCAGAAAATAATAGTAGGAAGCAGAAGACTAAACGTGTCCTTCCTGGCAGAGGTCAGCATGCAGGGTAAAATAGGTCTGGGAAAGCACTTGAAGAACAGAAGATTGATGCTCCTCCAAAGAGGCAAGGCCCTCTTTCAGAGACTGAGAAAAGCTGTGCTGATCCCACTTCATTCTACTCTGTCCAAACCTACTTCCATAACCCCACGTAGAGTCACCCAGGCCTACAGTCATAGCAAACATCAATGCAATGCACACAGTGAGGGAAAACCCGTTTCAGAACTCTGTTTACTAAAACTTCAGGCTATAAAACCCTTCCCTCTGATTGTCCCTTCCAGTTTCCTGGCTAAGTGTTTGTCTCACACCTTGAATTATGGACACACTCATGGTATCTTCAGTTTGAATATCCAAGTCTCTTTTTGACCCCGGGCAAATGCCTATTTGTGTTTTAAACCTCTGTTTAGCTTTGTATCTAGAAATCATTTGTCCGACCCCACACCTGAAAGTTGGACCAAATATTTCTTCTCCATGCACCTTTCTTGTGGCCATGTTAGTTCCATCGCATCTCTGTTTTGAAGCTACTGACTCTGTGAGGGCAGGCAGGGATTATACATTGACACCATGGTAAACTTGCTGTCTCTGGCATGAGGAAAGGTAGAAAACTGAAGCTGGCTATTTTGAGCTTGTCTGAGCTGTGTTGGAGGCCAGGGAAGTAAATACTTCGTTCAGGAGTATATAAGTTTGTATTATCAAAGTAGACTTCAGGACCACATCGTCCATGGGGCAGGCTTGTTGACAACCTGAAACAAGGGAATGAAGAGAAAAGCAAAGGATCATCCTTGATTAGGATTAAAATCTGTGCAGATGAGCTCAGGGAATAGAAACTCTGTGGCACTGAAGCTGTAACTCAGGAAAGATGTGTTAGTGAAAAGATAGCTCTAAACATCCCACTGAGAATGATGGATTTGTAAACAAATAAACTCTGATGGCCAGAAGAGAAAGAAGCTGGGAGGGAGGGGAACAATCAGGAAGATGAAAGCCCAGGCTGAAGAGGCCACAGAGATGGCCCAGGATGCCTGGAATGGTACCTGCTGGTCAGTCACATTTACACTACCATTTGTGTAAGCCAAAGGGACCTCAATAAGGATACACAGACAGATGCACTGACACACTTACACACAATTCTTCAAGGAACAAACAAATTGAAAAACATAATTCAACCCAGGTATAAGAAGAGACTATATTACATCAGCCAGTATGTTAGTTAATAATAAATATCACTAGGTTTCATGTATACTTTACATTAGAAACTGGATGTTACAACTGCTGATGGCACACACATCCCAAACACACACACTCTAAACACACACACTCACACCCACACAACACAGACACAGACACAGACAGACACACACACACACACACACACACACACACACACACAAGCAGTATGATTAACATAGCTACTGCTTTAGAAGACTGAACCTGAGTTCCTAGATTTTTTTCACTGAAAAGACAAATGCTTCTTAATTTAGTGATAATGCTTAAAATGTTCTGAGCACTCCAAACTTTATAAAAAATGCCCACTCAAAATTTTCAACAATTACATGATGGGGACATGTGAGTCCCTGATGTGTACAGATAATAAAAGGAAAATACAGGGGACAGTAAGTTGTTAAGGATCATACAGCAAGGATTAGAACTGGATTCCTTGTCCTTGTTTTACAGATCTGCAGTTCCCCCATGACATGTGAACTTGACATGTAAACTATCTTCCAGTGAAGCATCTGGGTGCAAACAGGAGTGCTCAGAAGGTCCTGAAAACACCCAAGGAGAAGCAAGAAACACAGACGCTGCTCCTCACTAGGGCTGTGGTGGCATCGTACCTCCCCAGTGACACTGAACTGTGGCCATCTTACCAGCACTCAACAGTAACAGAGTTTTTAGTACTGGGATGAGATGCTATTTTATTTTTCTCCCTCTATAGCAAAGAGGCCTGTTGTGGATGCAAATAACCTGCCTATTTTCTTAGTTTTTCAAAAGATGAGGTTTTTTCCCTTTCTTTACCTGGAATTCTGAAGGCTTCTGTCCCCCTCCCAATTCACCACTAACCAACATAATTTTGTTACCTATCTGCAGCAGCGACTATCTGGGCTGACAGAGAGCAGTGTGTCACTGGTGCTGGCTGTGTCACTCTGAGCAGATAGCGTCCTTCTATGTCTCAGGATCCTTAACACGAAGCATAGAGTGCTGCAGAAGTGCTTGAGGTGACCACATGCAAAGTGCTTACAGGGCATATAGCATCTGAGCTGTGTAGCAGTATTTAACATGAAACCTGATAATCTGAATGCATCGTATGTGTATGTGTGCTTGTATGTGTGCGCGTGTGCACATTATTTTGCCTGAATAGTGTTCACATTTTGTGTTGACTGTATCTGATCATTTTGTAAGACAAGCTGAGTTTAGACACTGAGGATAGGCTTCTCTCATGTCATGTTTACAGACTGCATTTGAGCAAAGCTGACATTTCTAAAGTTTGGAGGAAAAACTTGCTGGACTATGTCTTTTTTTTACATACTAAAATTTATTTTAGAAATAAGAAGCTTTACAAAATATACACCTTTATTTATCTTTAAGTATAATAGGGAGAATTATAAATATATATTTGGGGATTGTAGAGATGGTTCAGCATTTGCAGAGAACTTTGGTTTAATTTCCTACCATCTGTAACTCCAGTTCCAGAAGATTCTTTTATCATTTTCTAGGCTCTCTGGACAATGTATTTATAAGGTACACTGATATAAGTGTATGAAAATACCAAAACATTTATAATTCAAATAATTTGTTATAAAATATTTCTAGTGCTCTCTGCAGCGTCCCAGCGCACTCTGGAGCAGGGGCAGCTGAACTCTGCACCTGGCCACACCCACAGCTCCTGCTGCTGCTGAGGGTATCTGCAAGGATTCCTACCGCGACCCCGAACTGAGTGAACTGAGCAAACTAACTGCAGGGGTCTCTGAGGGG
>PVIH01010267.1:0-76678 GCA_004025045.1 Sigmodon hispidus
TGTTTAGGTAATTAATCTGATCTTCATTTAATTTTGGAAGATGGTGCCTGTCCAGAAAGCTGTCCATTTCTTCCAGGTTTTCCATTTTTGTGGAATACAGATTTTCAAAATATGACCTGATAATTCTCTGTATTTCCTGGGGGTCTGTTGTTATGTCCCCCTTTTCATTTCTGATTTTGTTGATTTGGACACTTTCTATGACATTTCAACCAATCACAAAAGAATATACTTTCTTCTCAGCACCGCATGAAACTTTCACCAAAGCTGACTATATTATCAGACAGAAAGAAATTCTCATCATATATATAAATATATATAAATTCTCTAATATATATACATATATATATAACTCTGTCTCCTGATTGCCTAAATTAAAGTGGTATCAGCACTTTATATCAATAAGAACATAAACAGAAAGCTTATAAACTTATGAAAACTGAACAACTCTCTACTGAATGTAAATTCAGACAAGACAGAAGTTAAAGACTTTCTATAATTAAATCAAAGTGAATACAAAACATGCTCAAACCTATGGGACACATTAAGGAGGTTCTAGGAAGCAAATAAGTGCCTACTTTTAAAAAATGAAGAGATCTCACACTAGTATCTTAACAATATACCTGAATACTCTAGAACAAGAGGAAGAAATCATCAAGTGAAGGGCTGAAATTAATAAAAATAGTAACTGTAGCAATATCAAAATAATATGAAATCAATAAAATGAAGATTTGCTTCTTTGAGAAAAATCAGTAATATTGGTAAATTTAGTATATATATAATATATATAAAGGAAACAGAATATTTAAGCTAACAAAATTAGAAACAAAATGGGGAATGAACTTAGCACAGACAATAATAAAATCAGAGAAACATAAGTAAATACTTTAAAAACCTGTATTTCACCAAATTGTAAAAATCTCAAAGGAATGAATAATTTTCTTTATACATACCATATACCAAAGTTAAATCAAGACCAGATAAGCAATTTAAACATACCTATAGCCCAAAATGAAATGTAAGAATTAATTAAAAGTGATGGCACAAAGAAAAGTCTAGGGCCACTTGTTTTTGTAGTGAGAATTCTAATTGGTGTTAATAATAAAATCTCAGAGTCAGATATAGGGGTTAATGCAGAGAGGCAAAGGAAGAAGCCACAGCTACTTTGTACCTTACCAACTCCTCATCCTGAAATGAGGGTGTGAACTCCTATCTCTACCCACCTTATATTCCTCCAGCCATATCACTTCCAGTTTCCTCCTTTCAAGTGCTTAGATTAAAGGTGCATGATACCACTGTTTAGCCTCTATGGTTAACTAGTGCCTAATTCTGCCCTCTCATCTCCAGGCCAAAAACTAATTTTTTTTTTTTTTGGCTAGAGTATACATAACATATTAACATATTTATTTCTTTTTGTCTAAAATAAAAAGTTTATAACTAATATAAAAACTATATACAATAAGTATAATAATTACATTCAATATATAGTCATGAATTAAATTAACAATATCCAATTCATTAGCATTTGACAAATTCAGAGAAAATATTCCACTTATTTATTCTATTTTGTTGAGGCCAAAAGCTTGTACCTACTTTCACATCCTATCCTAATTTGCATTACCAACTCAAAACTAAATTTTGAAGTCTCTCAACCTTATACACTTCATCCCTCTTTAGTAAATCTTTTAACAAGGAAGAATATGACTCTAACTATCTAGTCTTCAACTCCATCAGAGACTCAAGAAGAAAATAATATTAAATGAATAAGCAAGAAGTGCAAGCAAGGTAACTTCCAAAAAATGTGAGAAATGACACAAACAGCTGGCTGCCTCGATAGCCAACTAAGGTTTCTTTGCAATATTGGGCCATTTATCTTCAGCCTACAGGGATAACATATCTGACAGAATTTTATGTGAAACTAAATATTTAGACAGCAAACTATTAGTAGTTAGGCAAAAGCTCTTTCTTGCCCAGTAAGTAACTTTTGCTACAAAAACTAAACTCCATAAGGAGTTTCTTTGATGTCTATCTTCTTGTCTGAAGTAGATTGGTGCTGCCAACAGCAGACATGTTTCGCTGTCATAAACAAAAGAACCTATGTATTAACACATCTTAAATGGCGTGTTTTGTAGATCTGTGAAGTGTTTGAAGACAACCAGGCTACGTAAAATATCTTCATTTGACCTTGAAAACATACTTAATATGGCTTCATGTTTGATTGTAATAGGCGGCTAACTACTAACTTGCATTTCTTTATTATCCTAAATAGTTTATAATAATAATTTTCAAGGACTTGCAATTTGCATTAGAAGATTAAATAAGTTATATTGGTATAATACATTGAACAAGTGTAGAAAGTATGTACATATATTCTAGCAAAAGTAATCTCAAATTTATAGCAATATACAAAAATCGATATTAAGATAAAATATTGAAAACTAGTAGTTGCTTTTATCTATCTATATCTCTCTCTCTCTATATATATATATACATATACATATATCCCACTTTTTTCTTTTTAGAACAAGAAACTTGGATCCTCAGATTTCTACTAGACTTTCAAGAAAGAGTTAATGCTCAAATTATTTCACAAAACAGAATCAGAAATAACATTGCCCATTTCTTTTTTCTAGGTCATAGTTTACTTGATGTCTAAGCCATATGAAGACTCAAGAAAAAAATTTATATCAATATTTTTATGCATACAGTTTCAAAATATCTCAAACTACTTGCAACCTGGATCTAAGAACACATTAAAAAGAATACAATAATCAAGTAGGCAGAGATGATTCAACATATAAAAATCAATAAATGTAATCCATCATGTAAAAACTCAAAGGTAAAAACCACATGATCATCTCATTAAAACAGAAATGACCTTTGACAAAATCCTACAACGCCTTCATAAAAAAAATCCTGGAGAGATTAGAGATACAAGGGACATATGTTAACATAAGAAAGACATTTTACAACAAGCCTTTAGCCAATGCCAAATTAAATGGAGAAAAACTGAAATCAGTTCTACTAAAATCAAGACAAGGTTGTTTACTCTCTCACCATGCCTTATCAACATAGTACTTGAAGTATTAGAACAATAAGACTACTGAGATCAAAAGGATTCAAATTGGAAAGGAAGAAATCAAAATGCTGTTATTTGCAAATGATAAATTATTTTACATAAATGACCCTAAAAATTCCACAAAGAAACTATGGCAACTCATAACACTTTCCATAAAGTAGATGGATTCAAAATCAACTGTCCCAAATCAGTAGCCTTCTTATATACAAATGACAAATGGGCTGAGAAACAAGTCAGGAAAACAACACCTTTCATAATAATCTCAAATAACATAAAATACCTTGGGTTAACTCTGAGAAACTCCAAAAACTTGTATTAGATATCAGAAGATGAAAAGATTGCCCATCTTCATGAATCTCTAGCATTGATATAGTATAAATGTTAATCCTACTAAAAACAATGAACAGATTCAATGTGATCCTTATCAAAATTCCAACACGTTTCTCACAAGTTTTGAAAGGACAATTACTGGTTCCATATGAAAACAAATAAAGTCCAGGAGAGCTAAAAGAATCTTTTATAAAAACAACAAAAATTGCTGGAGCTATCCCCATCCTTGATTTGAAGTTGTACTATGGAATTATTGTAATAAAGCACACCCTAATGGCTTAAAAACTGACATATTGATTAATGAAATTAAACTGAAAAACCAGACATAAATTCACTTACCTTTAGATACCTTATTTTTGATAATGTGGCCAGAATAACGCACTGGAGAAAAAAAAAAAAGATAGCATTTTCAATGCATAGTGCTGAAAAGATAGCATTTTAAACACATAATGCTGGTCATATTGGATGGTTGCATGTAGAAGGATTCAAATAGATCCACACTTAGCACTCTGCACAAAATTCAAGTTCAAATAGATAAGACCTTAACATAAAACCAAGCACACTGATAGAAAAGAAACTAGGGAATAGCCTTGAACTCATTGCACAGGAAATTTTTTTCTGAACAGAACCCCATCAGCAAAGACACTAAGATCAATATTAATAAATGGAACTCATGAAACTCCAAAGCTCCAGCACAGCAAAGGAAATCATCACTTTGAAAAAGCATTATTGTACAGAATGGAAATTATCCATCCAATAAAGGAAAATATCCAAAATATATGAAAAATTTAAAAATAAATTGGATATCAAGAAAACAAATAAATATATTTTAAAATGGGTTTCAGAATTAAATGAAGAATTCTCAAAAAAAGGAAACTTAAAATTGCTTTGGAACCCTTTAAGAAATGTTAAGCATCCTTAGCTATCAGGGAAATAAAAATCAAAATTCTTTTAAAATTTCATCTTAAGTATATCAAAACTCTTAAGGTCAATAAAGAAAGTGACAACTCATTCTGACAAGGATGGCAAGTTAAGGGGAAGGCTCATCCATTGATGCTGGGAATTCGAACTTGTAGTATCACTACAAGCGTAGAGGAAATCAGTGTAACTGGTTCCTCTGCAAAATAGGAACTGATCTATTTCATGGTCATCTGACTCCTAGGGTGTATCCAGAAAGGAGCCTCATCCCACCACAGACACACTTGCTCAACCATTTTCTTCGGTGCTGTAATCAAAATAGCCAGAAACAGAAACAACTTGGATCTTCCTCAACAGAAGAATGGACAAAGAAAATGTAAAAATATGAAAATGTGATACCCAATGCCATGTTAATCAGCTATTAAAGTAATGAAATCATGAAATTTGCAAGTAAATGGATGGAACTAGACAATCAGTGTAACCACAGAGGTTAGGTATAGAGGAAGGGCATTGGGCGATTCCATTAGGTAAGAGAAATATGTCAAGAGCTGCCCATAGCTGCACCTCAAAGATGGCGCTGGCTTCCGCCCTCCACCCCCTCAGCCCCCACCCTCCCCCCCTCCCCACCCTCCCCCCCTTCCCACCCCTGCCGCCGGTGAGTGCTCTCTTTTGATAAACAACTCCTTATTTGGTTTGGGCTTGGATAGTGGTTTGCTTCCGCTTGCGTGGACCTATGAGCATTACCCACGTGGCTTGCTAGGATTGGAAACCCTGAGAGTATTTAGCCATGGAGCGGGCGTTCCCCAGGAAAGTAGAAGACGCTTGTTAAGGTCCCGAATAAACTGCTGAAGGAAGAGCCTGGCGTTGCGTCATCCTTGCTGGCGAGGTTGTGCGCGACAGAAATAGAATGGATAGTTAGGGATGGATGGGGAGGATGGAAGCAGCAGAACAAGTGGGGATGTAGAGGGGAAAGGAGGTCCAGGGAAGAAATAGGGAAGGAGACAGCTAAAATTAAGGGCCATTTAAGGCACAATATGCAAACCTAATTCAGTTAAAACTTCCTAAAATATGTATATGTGTACATTTACATATATATACATATAGTGTGCATGTACACATTTACATATATGCATACATATGTATATATACACACATATATGAAGGCTATCTAACTGTAATCACCAAATAATAGGACTTGGAAGCTAAGTGTATACAGATAAAACAAAGTAAACAAAGAAAATTCAATATCTTATAGTACAGTATGAAGAGATCCAATTATATTTCTCAGTTGTTCTGTCAATACTTGATATTGCAGCATGAATAGGTGGCACCTCTCCACCCAAGGTTCTAGAAGCCACAGTGACTCTCCAGAAGCTGCCTGGATTTCTTACTTTTATGCTTGCATTCTGACATGGACTTGAGCTAGACATGCTACCATTTTCCCTAAACATACTTGACTGCCTTTACAGTTTGCACTGAAGGACAAAATTGTCTAGTCATTTTATGCAAAACATGCTGTAGAGGTGCATCTTTTCATATAAAGACAGATATGAACAGTGTATGCTCTATGGTAATTGCTACCTACTTAAAAATAAACTTAATCTTTTTTTTTTTTTTTTTGTATCTGCACCACAGTATATCCATCTATAGCCATCAAAAGCCCCTGCTGCTTTATGGAATTGGTGTGAATTAAGGTATGTTGGACTCCTACATCTAAAGCACAAGGACTCTGAACATTAACAGAAGATCAACAAATTCCCAGTTCAAATTGTTTCTTTGTTCATTTGGTTATCTCACATGGTTCCTAGGAATGGACAACCTTGGCCATTGTGTTAGAGGAACAGCTAGGGAAATTCTCTCCACACAAGATCATTTTCCACAGCAGAGAACAGTTAAAATCACCTGTAACTGTTTTACTGTTTGGATGAACTGTTGTTTGGGATTTAAAGCCATGTTGAAGCTCATGAGCACAGGATTTCAATTTTTATCATTTCTTTTTATACCCCAGAAACTAAGAATCAACACAAATCTTTCAAGATTTGCTTTTATGTGATTCCAATAAGTTTTGTTTTTTTCCACTGTCTTGTCCCCATCTGTAAGAAGTCTGGGTTTTCTAACTCCTCCTTCCTCTTTTCTGTTTTCTGCCAAATCAAAGCTAATCGAATTCCATTTGCATGTGCAGTTTCTCTGTGGGCAAGCTTCCTCTGGTCAGATAGCCTGGTGAAGGACTCCTGAAGGCTGTTGTCTCTGCCTTGTGAGCTCCTTAAGTCCCAAAAGATTGAAGTGCCTCTATTAAGGGAACTCACCTCATGAGGATCTCATGTATGTGATCATTACAGATTTTTGATTCACCATGACAGGTTTTTATCTAGTTCAAAGTAAAGAATGCACATTTGTGTGTTGA
Source organism: Sigmodon hispidus (assembly GCA_004025045.1). Lineage (NCBI taxonomy): Eukaryota > Metazoa > Chordata > Mammalia > Rodentia > Cricetidae > Sigmodon > Sigmodon hispidus. The sequence goes on from PVIH01010267.1 coordinate 6,729, forward strand.
ATTTTCTGTGTTTTGTCTGTTTTTGCTTTTCTCCCTGTATTTTCCTACATCCAGTGTGTCTAGAAGTTCCAGGCCAGCTCAGCTCCACATAAGCAACTCTCTTTAGTGGTTATCTCCTAGTACTAGCATCTCCCCTGCTACTGAGGCTGCATTATTGTCAATTATTACCTCTGATCTCTCTACAGGGAACCTGAGCATTTGGTAGCAAACCTCAGCTTCTGTCAAGGACTATATACTCCTTTAATCCTGGGTCACCACAGCAACTGAAGCTGGCCCTTCACAAATAGCCTCCTGGCCTCTCTGCCAGAAATCTTATTCTTTCTTTCATGTGGTGCCCAAGGCTCAGCTGCTCTCTATGACCCCTTCCAAGCATTCAAAACCGATATAGTATAGGAGTCTTTTATACTGGTCTTTCCATAGGCCTCTATACTACTCTGTTTTTTGTTTTGTTTTGTTTTTTGTTTTTTGAATCTTACTGTGTGGTTTCAACAGCTAAAATTCTTTCTTACTCACTTTTACTCCTGAGAATTCTTTTTCTATAATAAATAGCAGAGAAACAAATTTAATGATTCCTCATTTCACCTCTATGCCTACACAGCTTTCAACTTTTTTTACATTTTTTTATTTTTTCCTTTATTGTTTTTGAAAATCAATATCAAACTTTATATAAAAAAGCAAAACATTGAGAATAGTTAAATAAAATCATGTAATGATAAAACTTCTCTTTTCTCTAAAATATGAAACATAAAAATAAATCTAAAGCTCCTCAAACCAGGTTAGGCTTAGTTACAGATAAAGAAAACACAGTAGATCGCAGTTAATGCCCATGGATGCACTATGGCCACCACAAATTCCTGCTAAGCAACCCTTCTACAATCAAACCAAAAGGTTTGTTTTGTTTGTTTTGTGTGTGTGTGTGTGTGTGTGTGTGTGTGTGTGTGTGTGCTTAATCACTTTACTCACACATCATCTCTCAATGAAATAAGAATGCTTTTGTTTAAAGTCCATTAATGAGTGAGTACATCCCCTGCTTATCATTCTGGGTTTGTGAGACCTCGCTCAGGAAGATATTCTCCAAATCCATCCATTTGCCTGCAAATTTTAGGATATCATTTTTTCTTACTGCTGAGTAGTACTCCATTGTGTAGATGCACCACAATTTGTTAATCCATTTCTCAGTAGAAGGACATCTAGGTTGTTTTTAGGTTCTTGTTATTATTACAAATAATGCTGCTATGAACATAGTTGAGCTAATGTTTTGGGGTGTGAATGTGTGTCTTTAGGGTATATGCCCAATGGTATTGCTGGATTCTTGGGGATAGTGATACTGCATTCCAGAGTGACTGAACAAGTTCACACTCCCACCAACAATGGAGGAGTGTCCACTTCCTTGCTCCACATCCTCTCTAGCATAGGCTGTCATCTGTGTTTTTAATTTTACCCATTCTGACAGGTATAAGGTGATATATCAAAGTTGTTTTGATTTGCATTTCTCTGATGGCTAAAGATGTTGAACATTTTTTCAAGTGCCTTTTAGCCATTTGATTTTTTTGTTGTTGTTTTTATTACGAATAAATTCATATTTTTTATCCATGTATATCCTTGTTAAAGCTGCCTTCCTTCTCCCACACTTTCCAGTAACTCTTTCTTCTCCACATCTCTTTATCTCCTCCCCAGCAAGGGCAGGAGGTCCCAATGTTTCAATATGGCTTAGTTCAGCATCAACTCCTGGCAGATCCACTTTTCTCACTGAAACATCAAGATTGAGTCAGATATTCCTCTGGAAGGAATGGGCTCCAAGGTGTCACTCTAAGGTGTTTCAGAACCCAAGCTGTTCAGTGTTTGTGGTTTACAGCTTGGACATGCTCTGCTTTTTGCTTTTTGGTTTAAAGTCCACCAATGAGTGACACTTATCCCTGCTTATCTTTCTGTGTGTGTGAGACCTCACTCAGGAGGATATTCTCCAAATCCATCCATTTGCCTGCAAACTTTAGGATATCCCCCTTTATAATAGCTGGAAATACCATTAAATACCTTGGAGTAACTATAACCAAAGAAGTAACAGACAAAAAAGTATTTGACAAAAACTTTAAATCTCTGAAGAAAGAAATTGAAGAGGTAAATAAAAGAGATAAAGGCAGCACTTCACTGGGGTAGCTGGAGAGCTGTGAAATATGTACCTAATTAAAACTATTGGTGTAGGAGGCTAATAAAGTACATGTGCCTACTTAAAAAAAAAGAAGAAGAAATTGAAGAGGACTTCAGAAAATGGAAAGATCTCCCATGTTCCTAGATAGGTAGGATCAACATAGTAAAAATGGCAATTCTGCCTTTCAGCCATTTGTAATTCTTCTGCTGAGAATTCCTTTTTTATCTCTGAATCCCATTTTTTGATTAGGTTATTCAGGGTTTTGTGTTTTAGTTTCTTGAGTTCTCTATATGTTTTCGAGATCAGTCCTCTGTCACTTGTAGGGTTGGTGAAAATTTTTTCCCATTCAGTAGGCTGTCGTTTTGTTTTAATGACTATGTCCTTGGCCTTCAGAAACTTCTCAGTTTTAGCAGATCCCACTTATTGATTGTTGTTTTTAGTATTTGTGCTACTGGTCACCTGTGCCAATGCATTAGAGGGTATTTCCAATTTTTTTTTTCTATCAAGTTCTGTGTAGCTGGTTTTATGTTGAGGTCTTTGATCCATTTGGATTTGAGTTTTGTCCGAGGTGATAGGTTTGGATTTATTTGCATTTTTCTACACACTACCATCCAGTTATGCCAACACCATTTGTTGAAGATACTATCTTTCTTTCATTGTATATTTTTGGCCTCTTTGTCCAAAATCAGGTTTTCATAGGTATATGGGTGAATGTCGGTGTCTTCAGTTCAATTCCATTGATCCACAAATCTGTTTTTATGCCAGTATCAGGTTGTTCTTATTACTGTAGCTCTATAGTATAATTTGAAGTCGGGGATGGTGATGCCTCCTGAGGTTCTTTTGTTGAGCAAAATGGTTTTGGCAATCTTGGCTTTCCTGTTATTCCAAATGAAATTGAGTATTGTTCTTTCAAGGTCTATAAAAAATTGTTTTGGGATTTTGAATGGAATTGCATTGAATCTGTAGACTGCTTTTAGTAAGATTGACATTTTCGCTATGTTGATCCTACCTATCCAGGAACATGGAAGATCTTTCCATTTCCTGATATCCTCTTCAATTTCTTTCTTCAGTGCTTTAAAGTTTTTGTCAAATAGATCTGTTACTTCTTTAGTTAGAGTTACTCCAAGGTATTTCATGCTATTTGCAGCTATTATAAAAGGTACTGTTTCCCTTATTTCTTTTTCAGCCTGTTTGTCTTTAGTGTAAAGGAGGGCTACTGATTTTTTCTAATTAATCTTGTACCTTGCTACATTTCTGAAGGTGTTTATCAGCTGTAGATGTTCCCTGGTAGAATTTTGTGGGTCACTTACGTATACAATCATATCATCTGCAAATAGAGATAGTTTCACTTCTTTTTTTCCAATTTATATCCCTTTAATCTCCTTTTGTTCTCTTATTGCTTTGACTAAAACTTCAAGAACTGTATTGAATAGGTAAGGGGAGAGGGGACACCCTTTTCTTGTTCCTGATCTTAGTGGAATTGCTTTGAGTTTCTCTCCATTTAGTTTGATTTGGGCCGTCAGCTTCTTGTAAATCACATTTATTCTACTTAAGAATTTTCCCTGTATTCTTGATCTCTCCAGGACTTTTATCATAAAGGAGTGTTGGACTTTGTCAAAGGCTTTTTTAGTATTTAAGGAGATGATCATGTGGTTTCTTTCCTTCTATTTTTTTTTACTAAAATATATCTAAATTCCTCAGTTTACAGTACAATCTGATACCTGTATGTTAAAAAAAAAAATAAGCAGAATGTTAACAAAAATATCCTGAATAAATTGAGTTGTCTTGCTGTATTCTTACTCTTATTTTAGTGTTAAAAATTTATTTAAAACAGAAAATGCATTTAATAGCCCTTCATAACTGTGAGACAATTATTCTTGTAGGTGAATTTAACTTCTGGTTAAATTGTTATGTATGTGTTTGAGTCTAATTTTTTTTACATAAAAAGTTCTTTTTGAACAATTAAAGTCACGTTTTGTTATTTTAAACCATTTAAAAATACTTTAAAACCACATTAGGTGTGCTATATTCAGAGCATTTATCACCAATCTAATGGCAAATACATTTAATAATTATTTCTTATTTTTAATTTCAAAATATTACAGTTGGTAACTTTGTATTATAACTTTGGCATTCAGTGTCTTTATATTTCTGTTTGCTTACATGTGTATTTTGTACTATTTTGTTTTATGAAAATGTAAAATTTATTCTAGGGAGAAAGTAGAATGTATTTACTTCAAAACATCTCATTTTTCAAGAATATGTAAGTAGTAGGTCATTAAGGAAGTCTCTACACCTATTGTCTACTACCAATTGTTCAGGAAGATTTAAAGAAAACTATAAAGTAAATTTTATGTAAAATTAATTTATGTTGATAGAAATATCGTCATGAAAACACAAAGCCAAACATGCAAATTAAGGGACAAGTGTTTATTTTCTGCAGACTGTGGTGTGTCTAACAAAAACTTCTAGGTTACTTTACTAAGCTTTCTGGACAGATTCTTTCCTGTCTCTAGTTTACTGTTTAAAACCTTCTGCCATTTCCTGTAAATAAATAGACTAGAACCTGTATTAATGATTTAGATGAGTAATTAATACATTTTCAAGAATCATTTTACCTTCAAATAAGCAGTAACAGGATCACCACTGAATCTCTAGCTCTCTTTTTAAAATAATACTAAGTATAATTCTAGGTTTATTTGTGTCAAAGATACATCTAAAATGTTTGTGGTTAGACAAAGAATATATAGGAAGAATATAAATGTTCTTTTAAAAATATGGTATTTACTTATTCAAATGAACTGAATGCCTTCAACTATGCCAACTGGTGAGTAAGAAGGGAGAAGACTAAAGAAATTTGTTGGGTTTGACAGACAGCAAATGCTTATCATTGGACAAATGTCCACTGGGCAAAGCAGCAATATGCCAAATAAATCCTAGAACTAACAAAATAATATTTAAGCAAAAATTGCTATTGGATGAAAAATAATCTATTGAAAGACTTTAAATTTCAGAATCAAAAAATGCAAATCACTTCAACAACTATTGAGAAATATAAAAAAGTTATTGTGGAAACATAATGGGTTATGCAAATCAAGACACACATTTTCTTGTCACTGTAGAGGTTTTTCCTTTTTTTCTTTTTCTTTTTAGATTGCTACACATATATTTACTTTGTGTTCAGCTTTCCCTCAGACACCTTAGACTGACCCTTCGGATCCTACTCCAACTATAGGAACACCTGACTCACTCTTGAGGGAGGGGGGACAAAACTGGATTTTCCAGGAGTGGAGACTGATCCAAGCATTATTGGGTCAGTGGGACCATAGGACTGTCTGCAGCCTGCCCAGGGAGGGGATGGGGAGTGGTGGAGAGGGGAAGGGACCTTGAATAAGGCATAAATTTTCAGAGACATCATTCTGCAACAAAATTATTAAGTTATGATTCAAAGTTACTGAAAATATCATTCTATCTACTTGAATATTTTATTGTATCCAGATGTTTATAAAAGTGGACAATATGTATTCCTGATGCTGCTGATGATGATATAGGCCAGGGCTTCTCAATCTGCCTGTGCAATAATCCAGGATGCCCAAAATTAGTCCAAGAGTATCATGTAATTCTCATGATTTAGTTATTCCCATAGATTCTCAAAATAAAATGGAACTTTATCTATTTTTTTAAAAAATTATAATTATCTACATAACAAGATATTTAGAAAGGAATATGTGCAAATTCAAAAAGTTTAAGGATCACCACCATTTTAGACAATAGATATAACAACTAAATGGGCAATTTTTCTCATTGCTAAAAATTTGCTGCACTGGAAATGTATTATCAGCAAATTAGTTTCTTTTTTCATTGCTACAACAAAATACCTGAAAAAGGCAATCTAAGGAAAGATGATTTTAGTCTGTTTTATACTTCAAGAAGGTATGCTCAACCATGGTAGGAGGTTGATAACTGTAACAGGGGTAGGAGCACAGCTGATCCTCAAATTCTCAGTCAGAAAGGAGAGGGTGAACAGAAAGTAGGGGCAGTGTATTAAGCCTCAAGGCCTGGGCCAGTGTGGTGGCTCAGTGGGTAAAAGTACTCACCACAGAGCCAAATGCTTAGAATTTTTTCCCTGGGACTTATAGAGTGAAGAGAGCCAGTTTCCACAAGTTGCTTTCTGACCTTCAGACATACGTCATGCTTATGCATGCTCACATACACACACATAAAGACACTAAGTAAAAACAAATATTTAGAAGAAAAAAAACCCAGAGGTTCAAGTTAAATCTCCAATGTCTCACTTAACCTTCTAAGTCTACCTAAATAACATTATCATCTGTTCAGCAAGCATTCAAACCATGAAAATGTATGAATATTTCACATTCTATCTATAGCAATATGACCTTGGCTACAATACGCTTATGGCTATATCATTCTGCAAAATGCATTTGTTTTAACTTCTGAATTCTTCATTGTATTTAAGAAGCCAGACTGTTCGAGAGGTCAGAGCAGTCTCTTCTAAGATTTGGAAAAATCTCTTAAGTCTAAGCTCTCATTTTTTGTTTTTGTTTTTTGAAAGCTACATACTTTCAACATACACTGATAGAGTAAACATTGATGATGAGGTCATTGCAAGGACTAAATAGATCAAAACAAAACTAAAACCAGCAGGGGAAAGTCAAATCTATAGCTCCCTGACGGACATCTGAAGCTTGTGATGGATTCTTCTGGACTCCATACAGCTTGGACATTCCTGTCTCTTCCATCCTGCTGTCTGCTGCTTAAGAAACCTCTCTCTTAACCTGCTTTCAAGCAGTCCTTTCAGCTTTCCATAGTGGACATTCCCTGGTTCTGGTAAAATGCTAGAGTCTCCATTTCAACAGCTCCATTTTCACAGCTTCACACAGCAACATCTGAGAGCTGCCTCTTTGGGATTTAAACACTCCCCTCCACTGCCTGATCCCCTCAGCTCTTTGAAATGGTAGTGCAAGACTCCATGACCTCTTCGTTTGTGTGTCTTTCATGCCTGCAAATCCAGTATTGCCTGCCTGATGATGCACATCTCTGATAGTAGTTCAGAATAGAGAACTGGACCACAGTTGAATTACCTTCCAAGGGCTCCTCCTAAGAAAACACTTCACTAAGTAAGCAGTTTAGTGACTTTGCAGTATAGGTCCTCCCAAATGAATTTTTATTTTCACACTGGAACCTATGGTAGGAGAGGCTTGCTCACATTCCTATTTTCTTAGTAGGGAGCTGCAGGCCTTTGTTTAATAATTGCAGCCTCTTTTTTCCTTCATTGCTCTCTATTTTATTTTTTATTTATTATAGTAAATGTTAGCATTACTAACAATTAGCTTACAAAGTAGTAGGTTTCCATTAGGGCTTTTATACTGACTTAGTGTGGGCTCATTCTTCTCTTCCCTTTGCAAGCTCTTTGTCCTTTGCACTCTATTGTTTTTCTACCATTCTCCTCTAGAGCCTTTTTTATTTTCAGCCTCATATAATCCCTCAAGCACACATAATTAACAATTAAAAGCTAGATTTAGCACATAAAAGAGATGTATAGTATTTGTATTTCTGAAAAGAAGTTAAAATGCCCAAAATGATGTTTTCCAATTTCATTCACTTTCTTTAGACACCATGAAATAATGTCTATCCTGAGACAGGAGAGAGTATTATGTAGATTGACAGCAATGATGACTACTACAATTATAATCAACCTAGGAAATGGTGTGTCATGCCAGAGTTCTCAAAATTACAGCATTCACAATCTCTGGCTCAATGCTTGACAGAGGGACTGTGAACCCCAGTTTCTTTTTCCTATTCTCTTTTACTTCCTAGCTATGAACTGAGCAATTCTGCACTGCCAGATACTCATTGCCAGATACTCACCATAGTTATGTGCTACTGCACCACAGACTACAAAATACTAAGACAGTGAACCATCGACTAAAACCTTCAAAACTTCAAGGAAAACAAAAGAAATCCATTCTCAGAAACTAGTTACAATGAAGGGAAGCTGGTTACAGCTCTTTTAGTAGTCAAGGACAAGGAGTCAGCTGCCTAAGGCTGCCTAGTTCATACATGGGGCTGAATGGCAATCAGAGCATGGTCTCTTCCTCCCACATGACTCTGCCTTACTTTATCCACAATCTCATGTAACAATAGCCTGAATACAATCAGAAAATGCTTGAAAACCATGTTACTGAAATGTATCTTTGTCATGTCAACAAGTGGAGAAGGACATCTTTAGAATGTGTCCTTCTAGTCTAATTATTTCAGGTTCAGAAATGCAATATTGTCTTTGCTTCTAATGAGATTTATCATTTAGTGCACAATATGATCCTGAATTCCTTTAAGAACTTTATTTTCAAAAGCCTTCATCTGTGCAATTAGGTCTCTTGTGTGAGTTTTCTCTAGGTATTTCATATGGGCATCTAGTGCTATGAGTTTTCTTCTTAACACTGCTTTCATCATGTCCCATAAGTTTGGGTATGTTGTGGATTCACATTCATTAAATTCTAGGAAGTCTTTGATTTTTTTCTTAACTTCTCCCTTGACCCAGAGGTGGTTCAATTAAGAGATGTTTAGTTTCCATGATTTTGTAGAATTTCTGTGATTTTTGTTGTTTCTGAACTCTAACTAAAGACCATAGTGATCTGATATGATTCAAGGAGTTATTCTGAGTTTCTGTATCTCTTAATATTTGCTTTATGACTGAGTATGTGGTCAATTTTAGTGACAGTTCCATGGGTGGCTGAGAAATATGTATATTTCTTTCTGTTTGTTGACCTATCCAAGGGTGAAAGTGGGGTATTGATGTGTCCCACTATTAGTGTGTGGGGTTTGATATAATATTTAAACTGTAGTAGTGTTTCTTTTACATATGTAGATGCCCTTATGTTGGGGACATAAATATTTCCGATTGAGACTTCATCTTGGTGGACTTTTCCTGAGATGAATAAGTAATGTCCATCCTGGTCTCTTTTGATTGATTTTAGTTTAAAGTCTGTTTTGTTATGCTCATGAGAATGTGGAGCAAGGGGAAAACTCCTCCATTGTTGGTGGAAGTGTAAACTTGTATAGGCACTCGGAATGCAATATGGCTGTTCCTCAGAAAACTAAGAATCAATCTCCCAAAGGATCCAGCAATACCACTATTCCACATATACCCAAAGGTTACATATTTGTACTCAAAAGACATTAGCTCAACTATGTTCATAGCAGCATTATTCATAATAGCAAGAACCTAGGAACAACCTAGATGCCCCTCAACTGAAGAATGGATTACCAAATTGTGATACATCTACACAATGGAGTACTACTCAGTAGTTAAAAAAAAGATATTCTAAAATTTGCAGGCAAATGGATGGATGTGGAAAATATCCTCCTGAGAGGGCTATCACAAGCACAGAGAGATATGCATGGGTTGTACTTGTTCATAAGTGGACTTCAGACAAAATCAAAGAACACTAAGCTGCAAACAACCCCTGAAGAGTTTGGGATCAGAAGAAACTGAAGAGAGACATCCAGGATTCCCCAAGGAAGAGAAAATAGAGATATTTTTAGCAAATTGGGAGCATAAGGGGTTGCAACTAAGAAGAGGTAGGAGCAAATCATGAGAGAAGGAGATGATTGAGTGGGATGAGCAACAAGAAGGAAGAAAAAAAAGAGAGGGAGATCTTAATAGAGGGAGCCATTATGGGAAAGAAACCAAGTGTTAGGGAAACCTCCAAGAACTCATAGGTTGTCCCTGGCTAGGTCTCCAACCAATAGTGAAGATGGTGCCTTGACAGGACTTTCCCTATGTCAAATGAAAAACCATCCTAAGTGTCATCACAGAACCTACATCCAACAATGAATAGAGGTGGAGGCAGAAATCCATGGCTGAGCACTTGGCTGAGCTCCTGGTCCAGCTGAGAGTGGTGAAGGAGAGTCTATATGAGCAAAGGGATAGGGATTTGAGGAAAAATTCCACAGTGATGGCTAACTGTAGCTCTGGGAGCTCACTGAGACAAGAACAGCAACTGGGGAACCATCAAGAAAAAGAACTAGTCCCTCCAAGGATAGGCAACTGTCCACTGACATGGGCAATATTTGGAGCCTCAAGGGGAGGAATCAGACCGTGTTTCTGTGCCTGGGTTGGCACGCAAGAGCCCAATCCCTTCAGAGGAACACCTAAACCTGTCTTAATATTAGGATGAGAAATTCAGACTTGCCTGGAGTGGATGTGCCATACTGAGCAGATCCACCTTGGGACTTTTTGCCCTTTTGGGGAGGGATGGGGGACTGGGAGGGAGAGTAAGAGGATACACAGATAACATAAACTTTATTTTATGAATAAAAAAAGTAAATTTCATAAAAAAGAACATTATTTTCAAAATAGTCATCTAACTTCATTTTGTAACAGTTTTTTTCCTCATCTTTTTACTATTAAATCTCATAATCACACTCTTAACATCGAACAAATAAATACAGAATGTATGCCAAAGAACACTGATACGTGGAAAGATCCTCTTGCCACCCTTTAAACTTTTCCATTTCTTTAAAATTATACTTTGTTCTCTAATGTTCAGAAAACTGGGGATCAATATCCCCAAGGATCCAGCAATACCACTTCTGGGTGTATACCCTAAAGATGCACAGTCACACTCCAAAGGCATTAGCTCAACTATGTTCATAGCAGCATTGTTTATAATAGCAAGAACCTGGAAACAACCTAGATGCCTCTCAACTAAAGAATGGATTAACAAATTGTGGTACATCTACACAATGGAGTACTACTCAGCAGTAAGAAAAAAAATGATATCCTAAAATTTGCAGGCAAATAGATGGATTTGAAGAATATCCTCCTGAGCGAGGTATCACAAACTCAGAAAGATAAGCAGGGGATGTACTCACTCATTAGTGGACTCTAAACAAAAAAGCAAAAAGCAAAGCATGTCCAAGCTGCAAAGAACAAACACTGAACACCTTGGGATCTGAAACACCTTGGAGCCCACTCCCTCCAGAGGAACACCCAACCCAGTCTTGATGTTGCGGTGAGGAAACTGGATCTTCCAGGAGTGGAAGCCATACTAGGACCTTGCCCTTGTTGGTGAGGAGATAAAGAGATGTGGAGAAGAGAGAGTGACTGAAAGTGGTGGGAGGGGGAAGAGAGCTTGAACAAGGATATACATGGATAAGAAATATGACTTTATTCATAATAAAAAAAAAGAAAATATTCTTACCCTCACTGACCCTCCCAGAACCCTTCCTAATCACATGGTGATCACATGATGAATTTTTGAGATTTTTAATTTTTTTTTGCATTTACTATTGCCCTATTGTATTTCTTCTGTAAACCTGATTTTCAGCTTTTCATGATTTTACTCTTTAAAATGGGCCCAAGAGATGGATTGGGGCTGCTCTCTCTAACCTGATTTAGGAGGCAGTTACTGGCCAGCTCTTTGCTGAACCTTAATCAAAATCAAGCTTGCTTGAAATCTGAAAAAAAAAAAAAAAAAAGAAATGAAGACAAGAGAGTTTTTTTTTTTTTTTTTTTTTTTTTTTTACATCATGGTATACTTGATATTTTACTTTCCATGTTAATTTCTTCTAACACATCTGTAACCTTTATTATTGATCAAATAAGCGTCTTACCATAATGAAAATAAGTACTGTGCATCTCCAATATGGTATATAAAAGAATAATTTTGTGGAAAAAAAAGCCAAAACAACAACAACAAATAAAACCTTCTTGCATGTTTTTTTTTTTTTTCTCTCGGTGATTTTAAGCGTACAAAAACATATGTTAAAATATGCACAGAGGATTCTAAGTCTGGCTTGTAGATGTCCAAATAAAAATATTGCTAAAACAGCAGTTATAAAGTTAATAGGTGATCCTAAAGCTTTGTAATTTGTTGATACACCAAAATTTCAGAATGCCATTTGCATATTTTAGATTTCGTAAACTAAGTGATAATATGACATCAATGCTAAAAAAAAAAAAGAGACAAAAAAAAGATACCATTAGATCTTCATACTTTCATTTTCTTTTGCTTGCTAAGTACTGTATGTAAAATCATTGTGCATATACAGAGGTCTTCTTTTTATACAGAATTTTATAATACACATTGAAACAGTCAACTATTCCAAACCAAAATGCTGGAAAAGTAAGAGGTTGATATTTGTGTTCTGGTACCAGGCAATCATTTGCCATGTGATGTTCAAACCTTATTCATTTTATTTCAGAAACATTAGTCATCATTATGCAGACTAGCAATTCTTCTACCACATTTTTTACTTAATTTCATTCCTTGTATTGAACATAAAGTATTTTCCCATGAAAATCTCACATGATAGCTTGAATAGCCTCTGACTGGAAATACCACAAATTTACAAGGCATGCTATTTCATAAATTGTTTTATATTTTGTTTCTTAGCTTTATTTTTCTTTTTTTTTTAAAAAACAACTTTATTTAATTATTTATTTGCCTTGGTGTTTGCCTGGAACTGGAACTACAGACAGTTGTTAGCTGCCAAGTGGGTGCTGGGAATCGAACCCGGGTCCTCTAGAAGAGCAGATGGTGCTCTTAACCGCGGAGCCATCTCTCCAGCCCCGTTTCTTAGCTTTCTACAAAGTTCAAAAAATATAAATATTGCTTCACATAGATTGGACAGCATAACATGCCTGTGAAATAACATTAATTAGAAGTGAGTTTGATGACTGAGAAAGACTTTTACTCAGTTTACAGTATCACAGAATGTTTGAACTGACTTCTAATTGATGTGGTGTTAGCATGTAAATACAACTTGTAGTGAAACCCTTATGTTTCCAAAAATATCCTGCTGACATTAATTGGTTTTCAGATTTCTTTATCTACGTCTGTATCTGAACAAATTGAAGAATACTAGAAAATTAAGATTGTTACCTTGATATTATAATTTTCTAGTAATATATCCATAATTAAATTGCAAGTATATCCTTTTGGGGAAACATATTTTGTGTTACAATATACTACCTTTAAAGCCTTTAGTTGATTGTGTGGCTTCCAAGTTTTCAAAAATATATCCTAGATTAAAGGTTTACTAAAAACCAAAAAATGATAAATTTGGACTTTAAAGAATAAGCCATTATTTTAAACTGAATTTTATTTATTTATTTTATGTATATGTATATGGTATTTTTCTGCATGTATGTTTGTGCACAATCTCTGGTGCTCACAAAGGCCAGAAGAGAGTGTTGAATTCCTTGGAACTGCAGTTACAGACAATTGATCACAAATGTGTGGGTAATGGGAATCAAGCCTGTGCCTCTGGAATAGCAGCCAGTGCTCTTACCACAGAGCCCTCCATTGTTTTCTTATATTTCTATTCTCATAAAAGATAATCATTTACTTATAATAACTAATGTTTATATGGTACTGATAATTTGACAATCATTTAACACAAAATATCATTTAAGTTTTACAATAAGTTCAAGCATAAATTGATCACAACATAGCTTTTATTAATTGCTCAATAGAAAAATTACAAATAGAAAGAAAATCACACTCATAGGTATTACATTCCCACCCTGCAACCAGCAGGGTCTTCAGCATGGACCTGAACCTGGGAATGAAACAAATGGAAGGCAGGAACACAAAGAACAGAAGGACAAGACAAATCTCTCTTTTCAAGTCCTTCTAAGCTTTATTATTTCAGCCAATATTTATACAGAATCTCTGCCATGCAGGTAGCTTGGAGGAAAAGGGGTGTGATATACAAAAGAATGTGGCAAGCCTGTGAGAGGAAGTAACAGACAGGGTAGAATTGATATGGAAATCTATCTGTTATCAGCTGAAGGCCTGGAGGATGTCACCTGCAGAGCTGAGAGGGTCAAAGGAGAAGGCCTGGAGGATGTTACCTGCTGGTCTGAGGGAATCAAGGGAAACCACCTGGAGTCATGGTTTAGCTTAAAACAATAAGGATGTAACCTTCTGGCAAATGGCTATCTGTAGGAGCTAACTTATAAAATATGGCTAAGTTAGACTTTGACTCCCAACACATTTTCATTTGTATTATTTCCAGATCTCCTTAACTAGCTGTGTTAATCTAAGTTTTTATCTGCTATCATATTTATTTTACCTTAATTATTTCATGTAATGACTCATTGTTACAAATAATTCAATTTTTGATTATCTGGAAAATTATTTTTTTGTATTTTTAAATGTTAGAGTCGGCGTCCAGAACAGAGAGCTTCACTCCAATATCAGGTTACAACGAAGCTTTATTAAACATGAGCTCACGGATCACACAGCATGAGAAGAGGCTGGTGACCCCAAATCCAAGGCTCGCAGGCCTTTTATGGGGCAGTTCTACCAGGGTGGGGGAACAGGGTCTTCCAGAGTGCAGCCATCTGGCCAGGCCAGATGTCTTTCGAGTTACATTAGACATCAGGTATTTTAAGCAAGGCAGACTAACTTCCTGTCTATAGGGCGTGGGAGCAGGGTGTAACATTTTCCAGTAAGTCTACAATTAACAAAGCTGATGGAGGGGGGTTTTTCTTGCAATGGCCTTTCAAAAAGTCTATTCAGAATATTTGGGGGTCTTATATTTCGCTTTTTGTCTCATTTTGCTTTCCTTTGGTATTTAAAATTTTATCTATTCTGATTTAAATAAACTATGCAAATTTTTGTGAATCCTGTTATGGTTCATGTGTACAAGTGTGAACACATCTACATAGTCTTTGTATTTATCATATATTATTTTCCTCAATATTTTATCTTTATCCTTAGGGTTTGGTACTTAAAAGAGTTTTATTTAGGTAATTTATAAATTGATAATATTTAGTCTGCAAAATTGATCTTCAATCTGTGGCCTCATGTTTTTCATTTCTTTTAGAAAATTCTCAGATATAAACTTACAATATTTTTCTCCCTGTTTATGTATTTTTCTTCTTTTGTAACATGATTGGCACACCCCTCAGATTTTCCATGTGTTCAGGTCCTTCCACATCTCATTTGTTCTTTATAGTTATAATGTTGTGAATATTTATTGATCTTCAGGTTAAATGACTACCTTTTCATTGTCAAGATAGCTTTGCTGTCTTAGTCAAAATGCTTGTCCTATCTAGCATTTACATTTTATTTTTCTTAAAATTTTATCATTCTGATAATATTTAAAATGTGTTCTTAAACACACGTTTTCTACATTGTCAAAAACTATGCTGACACATAGAGGATAATTCAAATTCTTTTTGATCTCAATATTTGTGTTACATATAGGCCTGATTTAGTTACTTCTATGATATCTTTACAGTATGTTATTAATTTTATGTAGCCATCACATGATTGTTTAAAGCTGAACATCTTAGATGAGTTTGCGATATGTTGTTCTTGCCCAGATTAGATATCTTTAAAAAAATAGTAGGTGCTTAATATAACAGATTGAGTTAATCCAGTCAGATGCTGAGAAGAGGGTTATTACTGCACTGATTTCTGGCCAGCATTGACAGTAGACTTCTCTAGTTCTTCCTTATGCTAAAGAGTCTTTCTCAATGGCTTTGTACCACCTTAATTCTAAATGTGTCTATCAACTTGCTCATTAGAGAAGACCATTCTTTCCTAGTGGATGATTTTACTTTTCACGTATCACTTAATCACTTATTAGTATACCAGGGACTGTAGAACATTTTCTCTTGCTTTGATTTAACATCAGTCTCAGGCAAGAGCTGGAGTTTTCTTAGTGACTCTGCAATTTCACCAGTGTGAAAGCATCTTACTGTCCTGACTTTTCCCCTTTATGGAGAGTTTTCTCTTCTGTCGTTTCCTGAGGAAGAATGAATTTCCACATGTTCCCTAATGTCACAATGTTTCTTTCTGTCCTCCCCTACTTCAAAATCATTTTTCTTTTTCTTCCTCTCTCCTCATTTTTCATCTCTCTTTCTCCCTTTCTTTGTTTTTCTTATTTTTTTTTATGGCACTAGGGATTGAAACCACATCCCCTTTGTGCTAGGCATGTTTTCTATCACAGATCTGTATAACAAGACTCTCAAGGCTATTTTCTAGTACTATACACATGAGAACTAATATTTTGATATTCATGAGAAAAGTTTATGTCATGCTGGGTATCAGAGATATTTTCTTGTTTCATGAAGAATTCAATATCTACTGTGAGAAAAACAATAAGATCTTTTGCTCTACATCCTTGCCAGCATTAAGTTGTAATTTGTGTTTTTGATTATAAGCATTCTGATAGGTGTAAGATGGAATCTCAGAGTTATTTTGATTTGTGTTTTTCTGAAGACCAAGGATGGATGAACATTTATTCCTTTAAGTGTTTCTCACCATTGGAGAATCTTCTGTTGAAAATTCTATGTTTAGACTTGTACCCCATTTTTCAACTGGATTTTTTTGATGTCTAGTTTCTTAATTCTTTACATACTTTGGAAATTAGTCCTGGGTCAGATGTGGAGTTGGTGAAGATCTTATTCCATTCTGTAGGTTACCATTTTGTCTTATTGTTAGTGTCATTTGCCTTAGAGAAGATTTTTAGTTTTATTACTTGTTGATGATAAAAGAAATTGGAAAAGATATCAGAAGATGCAAAAATTTGTCCATGTTCATGCTGTAGTGAGATTAAGGTAGTAAAAATGGCCACCTTACCAAAAGCAATCTGAATATTCAATATACCCTCATCAAGATTCCAACATAATTCTTTGCAGAACTTGATAAAACAATATTCAACTTCATATGGAAAAACAAAAAATTCAAGATAACTAAAATGATAATGTACAATAAGCAGACTGTTAGAAATGTAGCCATCCCTGATCTCAAGTTCTACCACAGAACTATAGTAATAAAGAACATCGTATTGGCATAAAAACAGTCATATTGATCAATGGAATCAAACTGAAGACCCAGACTTATATCCACACACAAATAAAGTCTTTATTTTTGACAAAAAACCTAAAACTATACAATGAAGAAAAGAAAGCCTCTTCAACAAAGGTGCTGGCATAATTGGAACTTGGCATATAGAAAGTGAAAACAGATTCTTACCTGTTACCCTGTATAAAACTCAAGTCCAAATTGATCAAAGACTTCAACCCAAATCCAGATATACTGATAGTAGAGAAACTGGACAATAACCTAAATTTATGTTTCTAAAGTTCTATTAATCAAAAAAGAAAAAGCCTGTGAGTCTAGTTTACAGGAAACTATGTTACATGAAAGAAACAAGAAAACAAAAACCACAACCAAGTACTAAATGGGACAAATTTGGATTTGCTGGGCAGTGATAGAATATTGTTATTCCTTTTAATTACCTTCCAAAACTCAAAAATAAGACCCTGGTGCTACAGATACCACATAACTATGCTTGGCTGTGAACCCGAAAGAACTGTAGACCTAAAAGGAAAAGTAGACACATGCTCCAACCCTAATTCAGAAACAATCTCCAAATGATAACCACTTGCAAATAAACATTAAGTTTTCTCTACAGGAGGCTCAATGCCACTAGCAGTAGAAAGCCAAGAGGGAAAGAACTCATAAGCATCTTTGGAGAATTCTTGTCTCATAATGTTGCCAGGGCTCTGTCTTTCTTTTATTAACTTTATTTATTATTATTGTTATTATTTTTTATTTTATTTATATCTTTTCTTTTCTCTTCTTACCCTAAAGCTCCTGTGGTGATTTGAAAGATAATGACCTGCAAAGGCAGTGGCACTATTAGGAGATATGGTTTTAGTGAAGTAAGTGTGGTCTTGTTGGAGGAAGTGTGTCACTGGAGGGCAGTGGAGGGAAGCTTTGGGTTCTCTTATGCTTAAGCTATTCCCAGTATCATAGACCACTTACTGTTACTTCTGATCAAGACAGCTAGCACTATATCTGTCTGCATGCCACCATGCTCTTGGCCATGGTGATAATGTACTGAACTTCTGAACTATAAACTGCTACCTAATAAATAAATGTTTTTATTTATAAAAAGTGCCGTGGTCCTGGTGTCTTTTCATTGCAATAGAAAATGTAATTAAGACAGTTCCCTTGTTTATATATAGTGACTTCCAATTTATTTTTTTATTGGATTCCTAAGTGTGTGAACAAACGTGTCTCTGTTTTTGTCTCTGCTTCAGGGCTCTTTTCCTTTTATTGGTTTGTTTTGTACAATTCTAAAGTTTTAGGGTTTTTTTGTTTCATCTTATATATTATAATATATATTACTTTTTATTATTAGCCCATAAAAGTCTATTTATTTCCTACACTGAGAGAAGAAGTGGTATATATAGATGAGAAGGGAGGTAGGGACAAGCTAGAAAGAATAGATGCACAGGAAACTGTAATTAGAATATATTGTGTGAGAAAAAATTCTATTTTAGATAAAAAATATTATTCCTATAGCTGTGATGAAATGGAAAATATATTAAGTAAAATCTATAAATCAACATTGCAAATTAAATGCCTAAATAGAATACTGTAAAGAATGAGTAATAACCTGTGGATGCATTAATTTATGCCCAGTTTTTATTTTTATTCTTCATTATGTGCAAGCACTATCAACATTAGCCAGTAGGAATGAAGCTTCTGGGTTGGCTCCAGCTTAATATAATGTTAAAAAACATAAGCTATGATCTAGGTTGTTTGTGGAGGGAAAGGTGATGGGAAATGGGATGTAAAACTTTATTTTACTTCACATGATCCCTTGCATCAATATATGGCATGCCTAAAATAAAAACATAAAATTCCTCATCAGCATAAGTAGGAAATGCAATGCAAATAGTAAAATCAAGATACAATTAAGAAACAGAGTACTTAGTATCCTTAGCATATGGACAACCTTCAGATTGGTATAATTTTGACATGGTATCTACTAGAATCAGTATTCATTATCTCCCCATTTGCAAATCTTAGTTTTACTTTTATATGTTATGTATTCCTGAAGTTTTATTGTTCTAAATTATGGTTGGTTCTAAATTATGATTTGCATGAAATCATCTTACTTATAATACACAAATGTAAGCGTGAAGTATGTTTTCCTACCTGGCACTGAACAGAACAATTCTTTGGCCCCTGGGAAATTGCAGAACTGGGGGCTCCTGAAGAAAGAGTGTCTTAAGTGATTTGTCTGGGCTTCAGTTTCTCCCCCATGCACCTAGACTTACATGTCATTTAAATCTATTGTTGAAATTTATTTGATTCATGCTGGAATCTATTTTACAATAAGATACTAGAAAATACACTGGAATCACTAATGTGTAGCAACCAGGAATATCTTCTCTTTTCAAATGTGAGATTTTTTTTTTTGAAAATGAGAATGCATTCTGTTGTAACTAACATCTGTTGTAAATTATTTTTATCTACACTGTCATGATCTTCCACACAAAAATCACATGATGAATGTCCTGTTCCATATGGAGGAGGCATGTCTGAGTCCATTCCCTTCCAACTTGGCAAAGATCTTTTCTCTTTTGACTCCCCACATTAACTATTTTTAATTCATTAGTTTGGCATACTATGATCATAAGTAATATGGAATATATTCTATACCTTAAGCCCTTGTCATAAAAATCATAAGCAAAGAATACATTTCTAAAACAGTTTCTTCAGTGGATCTAAGCCAAATATGACCCAACTGGTGAGGAATTAATCACAAAAAAACTGTGCCTTTAATTTTTTTATTTCTCAAAATCTCGTTTTCAACATTTCCTTTACTAGCGAATAAGATGTAACTAAAAGTGTAGGCAATTCCTTTTATTCAAGTAATATTTTTTTCTGGAAGATGTTTAATAATTGAATTTGTATTAGCATAAACTAATATGAAAAAGTTTGGCTTTCAAGGAAACCCAGAAATAAATGTAAGAGACGTAAATTATAATGTCTGACCTTGTTTTTTTCTTTCAAAATCTTAAGTTATTAAATAATGAAGCTCCTCAAAACTGAAACAATAAATAGCATGTAAATCATTAATTTTTATCTGCTTTTATGAGTGTACAAATCTATATCCCTTAATTATGTATGGAGATGTTGCAGGACACTCAAAAGGTGAGTTAAAGAATATATAGAGAATGTGGTGTACCCAAAATGTTTTAAATCTCCCAAACTTTCTTCAGGGAAGGTTAAATAATCTTTTGCTTCTATAATCAATTAGTGAATTTAAATTCTAAACTGATATTTTTAGTTCTCTTTAAAAGCCATACCATTATCGAATTTATTTGATTGGAAGTATGATGTTGGTTGCTGGCCTTGTAAATTTATGCAACTCTATGAGTCTATAGAATAATTTTAACTAAGAATGAAGCTTAGGGAGGCTTTGCATAGGAAGACATATTTGTATTGATTCTTTAACATATTTTGTAAATAGAAGAGAGGGGTAACAAATATCAGGGTAAAAGCTGTCACAAATACTCAAGAGATATTTTACTGGTATTGTTTTAAAAGAAAAAAGTATCTGCAAAGTGTAAACTGGTATGGTATGAGATGACAACTAGTTGCTTTAGTAGATGGAGATGCTAAGTGGTAAGGCTTTTCCCTGTATACCTTGTGATCAATAGGCACAGGTTAAGAAGACTTATAAATGTGCATTTCATATGTGATCAATAATTTTACAAATGAAGCAATGGATTGCACAAAGCTTGTACTTTCAAAATAATCTATTCTTCCCTTCTCCAAGACAATGTAATTACATACCCTCCAAAAGAATTGTTACTACGCCCCCAACATGAAGCGAGTTATAAAGTATGCCCTAATAAGGGAATGAGTATTTCCAACTTAATATTTTTAGATTGTATACATTTAATTTTCAGCATTTGCTTTTACTAATATGATTTTATTTAGTTTTTCATAGAGTATTAACAAAAAATAGAAAGCTTACCTGTTATTTTTCAAGGAGCTCTAGATGACATTATTTTTTATAACTTTTTATTATTTGTCAATTTTTTTAGTTTTAATTTTTATGTCCTAAAGTACAGTAATGATTTTTAATGTTTCTTTTTTCTATTTTAGAAACTTTGAAGGACGTTTTTGAGACTTGCCTGAATTACAAATGTAAAAAAAAATGCACATTTGGGCACACAATTTAAAAAAAATATTAGCTTGTATTAAAATTTAACACTATAGGATGCATTATTTTTTCTATCCAAAAAGGAATTGTAAGTTTCCATATAGGATATAATGTTTTTATTCACTTCAGAAAGTGAAAAAGTGTGAATCAAAACACTTGTTTGTATAATGCTGACCCTGACTGCCTCAGTCTTCCCCTTTCCAGCTCTCATCAGTGAATGAGGTGCTGTAGATGACATATCCAGCTGTGATAGCCATCTTGCTACCATGATAGAGAACAACCTGTAGTCAATAGGGAGCCACTTAGTAGTGGAGCTAGAACTTTAAG
Source organism: Sigmodon hispidus (assembly GCA_004025045.1). NCBI lineage: Eukaryota > Metazoa > Chordata > Mammalia > Rodentia > Cricetidae > Sigmodon > Sigmodon hispidus. Next base: position 28,222 of record PVIH01010267.1, read on the forward strand.
GCATTCTTGAACACTTCTTGTTTATTAAGGTTTCAGTTTCATGTGAACTGGTGCATTTTTTTCATTTTAAAAAAATTACTGAGTTTTCTGTTATTGTTAAGGGAAAGTGCTTTGCAGTGGAAAAATATAACTGGCATAGATTGAGACATAAAAACTTAAAAAATCCATATATATGCCGAACTCTTTCTGTCTGGCAGATAAGGCGGAGGGAGATCCAGACCATCTGGTCTCTCCCTGGGGTTGGAGTGAGATGATGAGTGTTGACAACTCAGCACCCCTTAGCCACCAGGGGTAATCACACACTGAGTTGGAAGCCTTGTGGAAGCAAGAAATCACTTCATTGCATCAGTCTGAGGCTTATATAGGGCTGTGAGAGGGGAGTGGGAGTCTTGGGATGGGGTAGGTGGGGTGGGGAAAAAGGGCCAATAGTATGTTATCAGAGGCTAGGCAGAGGTGGTCCTGAGCCAACCACATGTAGAGCTTATGGCCAGAGACAGGTCGTCAAACTCTAGGAAGGCTTAAGAATTTACACTGGGCCTCAACCCTGCAGCCTCAAAAGGACCATATATATATATTTATATGTATATATATATATAAATACAAGCAAAGTGAAAAGTCAGGAAGTCAAGATTTAATTCCATGTGTAACATTCTCAACACATAAAGTGTAATAGATTTTTGTTGTTTCACCAACAAGTATGTAAGAGAATCAAAGATTCACTTTTAGCTTACAGTTTCAAAAGGTTCTGCATCCTCATTACTGGAATAAAAAATGTGTACCATCACTTCCTGGTGGAAAATGTCTTTATAAAAATTTAAGTACACTTATAAAAATTTAATCTACAATACATTAGGTCAGACTATGTTAAAATCATGAGCCAATTATGATTTTTTTTAAAGTTTTAAGAAAAAACTTAATTTTTTAAAGTTTCATTTTATTATTACCATGTATGTCTATGTGAGGGTTTGTAAAGAGTATGTGTATAGTGTGTGAGAATGTGTGTATATGGTGTGTGAGACAATATGTAAATGTGCGCATATGTTTGAGTTTGTGGGAAGTGTATGTGTGTGTATATGTGACCTGTGTATATTGTGTATCAGTGTATGTAGATATGTGCTTATGTATGTCTGTGAGTGTATGTATGATATAGGTATGAGTGTGGTAAAGATGTCACTACACCTTACAGGCCATAAAATATCCTCTAAGATTTGCTTCTCTCCTTCCACTGTGGGTTCTGGGAACAAACTCAAGTTCCACAGCCTAAATGGAAAGTGATTCTACCTGATAACTCTTGTCACTGGACCTGGATTTTCCATTATACACAAATACCTAGAGAATCATATAATAAACATGTAATGAAAAAACACCAAAATTAACCTTGTTCCATATTAAAAGAATTAGAATTATGAAATTCTTATGGTTCTGAGAAAAATTTTCTGATTTCTATTTGTATTTGTTTTTAATGATATTTAACTCTTTATCAATTAATCTGGGATAAAATGTAAATTTAATGATGTGTCTAACAACAAGGCAAAGAAGAAAATCTGGAATGCAGATTGTCCAGCTACTAAATAAACCATTGCATAACTGGAAAATAATTTTCATCAACTCAGAATATTGTCTTTGTACTCTCTAGACAATTGTGTGAGGACAATACCAGCTGTTAACTCCTTTCTGACACTATGTGACACAAAGCAGCTTACATTTACAAAACAGAGCAGCTTTTGTTCATGGAGCATATTCTCAGTAGCTCAGTGCGTGTTTCTCTACAAGTTTGGAATTATTACTTTCATCTTAGAGGCCAAATCTCCTGTAAATGTAGTCTAGTGTAATACATGATAAATAAGGTAAAACTTGAAAGTACTTGTGTTGGCATGTTAGTACTATTATACAAATCTTGGTATAATTTTTTTCCTTTTCATCTTTCAGTTTAATTAAATTGAGTTTTTTTAAAAAACCATCTTTTGAGTTCTTTAATAATCTATTTTAATTTCATTCAGATAGATGACTTCTGCCACCTGAACCTGGGGCCTGAACTGTTACTCCACTCATATCATAGCTGGGAAATTAGTAGCAGGGGAACAGCTGGGTCCCTTGGTCCTGTGCATATTCCTCTGAGATAAGCAACTTGGCTTCAGTGGGGAACACAGTCTGCACACAATACAAATGGCTTGGTGGCAGGAGGAAAGCAGAGGAGTTCTTAAAAGCACAGCTGAGAGGTCAGAGGTCAGAAGGTGACTTTTGCCATCTGAACCCTGGCCCTTAGATGGCTTCATTGTGGAGCACAGCACACCCAGTACACAGCTAGTATAATAGCAGCAGGAGAACAGTCAACTCCCTGGGCACACATCTGAGAGGTAAGAGGTCAAGAGGTGATGAATGGCATAACACTGCAACCTCACAAGAACAGCCAACCCTCTGAACACATAGATTTTCAGAGCCCTCAGACCAACACTCACTAAGAGCTGGCTAAGAACTAACCAAGAGTGAATTGGGGAAACAATGGGCAGATGGCAGTGCAAGAATGCATACAACAATACAAGGTCAACAAGACACCACCAGAAGAAGAAAGTAGTTCTATAGCTTCAAGACCTGAATATAACAATGAAGAGGAAACAGAAGGAAATGACCTTAAAAACAGTTTTATGAAACTAATAGAAACCTTAAAAGAGGATATAAAAAACTCCCATAAAGAAATAGAAGAAAATACAAACAGAAAACTAGAAGAGATGAACAAAGCCCTGAAAGAAAATAAAGAAAACCAAGAAAAATAAAACAAACAGGTGAAAGAAATTTACCAAGAATTAAAAACTGAAATAGAAGCAATAAAGAAGGCACAAACTGAGACAAAACTAGAAATAGAAAATCTGAAAAAACAACCTGGAACCACAGATTCAAGCATAAACAATGGAATCCAAAAGATGGAAGAGAGAATCTCTGGGGTGGAAGACTCAATAGTGGTAATAGATACACCAGTTAAAGAAAACACTAAAACCAAAAAAGTCCCAACACAAAATATCCAGGAAATTTAAAACATCATGAAAAGATCAAACCGGAGAATATTTGGAATTAAAGACAGAGAAGAATACCAGCTCAAAGGCACCAAAAATATATTCAACAAAATCATAGAAGAAAAATTCCCCAGCCTAAAGAAGGAAATACCTATAAAAATACAGGAAGCCTACAAAACACCAAATAGACTAGACCTACAAAAAAGTTTTGCTTCCAATATAATAATCAAGCCTCTACACCTATAGGACAAAGAAAAAATACTAAGAGTGGCAAAAGAAAAGGGCTAATGTACTTGTAAAGGCAGACCCATCAGAATAACACCCAACTATTTAATGGTAACAATAAAAGCAAGAAGGTCCTGGTCATAAATTGTACAGACACTAAAAGTGCATGGATGCCAACCTAGACTACTATACCTAGCAAAATTATCAATCAACATAGATGGAGTAAACAAGATATTTCATGACATAACCAGATATAAAAAATGCTTAAACACAAATCGCTCCCTACGAAAGACCTAGAGGGAAAACTCCAACCTAAGGAATCCAGAAACATCCATGTAACCACAAACAATTGATAAGCCCACAGAAAAACCTCCCCCCACAAAAAAGGAAATACAAGCTACTACCAAAAATGATGGGAAATATTGATCATTGGTCATTAATATCCCTTAATATCAATGAACTCAATTCACCCATGAAAAGACACACCCTAATATGATGGATTCAAAAACAAAAACCATCCTCCAGTTGCATACAAGAAATGCACTTCAACTTTAAAGACAGATACAGGCTCAGAGTAAAGGGTTGGGAAAGGACTTTCCAATCAAATGCTCCTAAGAAACGAGCTGGAATAGCCATCCTAATATCTAACAAAATAGACTTTAAACTAAAATCAATAAAAAGAGACCAGGATCACTACTTATTCATCTCATGAAGAATTCACCAAAATGAAATCTCAATCCAGAATATCTATGCCCCCACACAAGGGCACCTACTTCTAAAATTTAAACCCCATATCAAACCTGACACACTAATAGTGGGAGATTTTAATACCCCACGTTCGCCTTTGGATAGGTAAACCAGACAGAAATTCAACAGAGAAATAAAGGATCTAGCAGAAGTTATGACCCAAATGGACTTAGTATATATATACTGAACCTTCTACCCCCCAGGAAGGTATATACATATTTCTCAGCACCTCATGATACTTTCTCTAAAACAAACCACATACTAGGTCATAAAGCAAATATCAACAGGTACCAAAAAAATGTGTATAACTCCTTGTACCATTCCAGATCATCATGGTCTAAAGTTAGAGTTCAATAACATCAAGATAAACAGAAAGGCTATCAGCTCATAGAAACTAAACATCACTCAACTGAACCACCTTTGGGTCAAGGAAGAAATTAAGAAAGAAACCAAAGATTTTGTAGAATTGAATGAAAATGAGTGCATGACATAACAAAATTTATGGGATACAATGAAAGCAGTCTTCGGGGAAAATCCATAGTACTAGATGCCTAAATGAAAAGACTAAAAAAATACCACACAAGAGAACTATCAGCACAGCTGAGGATCCTAGAACAATTAGAAGCAAACACACCTAGAAGGAATAAATGACACAAAATATTCAAACCTAGAGCTGAAATCAACACAACTAAATCAAAAAGAACAATATAGAAAAATCAATGAATTAAAGAGTTAGTGTTTTGAGAAAGTTAGCAACATAAATAAACCCTTATTCAAACTAAACAAAAAGCAGAGAGTATTCAAATCAACAAAATCAGAAATGAAAAGAGAGACATAACAACAGATTACCAGGAAATCCAGAGAATTATCAGGTCATACTTTGATACTCTATACTCCACAAGAATAGAGAACCTAGAAGAAATGGATAGCTTTCTGGACAGATACCATATACCAAAATTAAATCAAGATCAGATTAAAGACTTAAATACTCCTTTAACACCAAAGGATATTGAAGCTGTCATTAAAAGTCTCCCAAACAAAAAAGTCCAGGCCCAGTTGATTTCAGTGCAGAGTTATACCAGTCATTCAAAGAAGAGCTAATACCAATGAAAGACCCTAAGTTCTAAGGCCTGACCCAGGCATTCAGTTCAAGTATTCGGCAAAGCACCCCCTATGAGAACATGGAACTAAAAGTCTAAAAGTCTGTTCCAGTAAACAGAGTGACCCGGCCCAGATAGCCGTAATCAGCTCAGATGACCATTAGGACATAATGGTCGAACCTGTGATTAAAATACCAGAAGTTCTGAGCAGAATAGCTGTGACCTTTGCCAACACCTGGTTGTAAAAAAAAACCCCTAAAAGTTCTCAAAAAAGACCCCAGCTGACCTTAAGGCAACCACATAACTATTGTGAGCAAACTTATGATTATAGTATGACCTTTAAAGTGACCAATCATGTATTGCCCCAGTTGCTATGGTGACTTTGTGCGGGTTTTTTAGCCTTTAAAAATATATGAGATTGTTAATCACTGCTACTCCCTTGCTCCCGAGGCAGGGAGGTAGCTTGCCTGTACAGACAAAATAAATCCTCTTGCTACTTGCATCAACTGGACTGGGGTCTAGGTTCTTGGGGTCACTTTCCTGAGGATAGACCCTCAGTCTAGGGTCTATCACAATACCTCTCAAACTGTTCCATACAATAGAAACTGAAGTGTTGTAGTAAGTTTTCCCCTTAATTGACCTTAAGTTTATATCAATAAATCAAAATCGACTTATGTTTTCTAATCATTCCTATATCATATCCTCCTCCCTCCTTTTTTTTTTTTAAAGCTTGACTATGACCATTAACCATTTATAATGAAAACAAACATTAATAAGAAATATTTTGGGGAAATTGGAAGCTTTCTTTCTTTTACTACTTCCTGCTGTCAAAGGACGATGAAGATCTCATGGTGTCTTGAAGCTAGATTATCTCAACTGGCCATCTTGGAAGGTGATCTTCCCATCAGAGAATGTTCAGGTGGCCTTGACAAATGAAACCACATTGGCAAGAACCAATTCACAGGTTTTGATCTCTGTGGAGACAAAAGCAGAAACTCTTTTCCCAAGTAACATATTCTTATAAACAGATTTCAAAGTCAAGATATCTTTAAAGTATAAATATTTGTTTAACTTAGCAGCCTTAGCAATCAATTGCCTCTCTGCAATTAACTCATTAAAAGTTAAAAAATTAAAAGAAATCAAAACAAACATAATCCAGACTCTCTGTTTATTTGCCATGTTTACGTGGCCTTTTTTGAAAAAAGAAATCTTTATTTCTATTTCTATTTCTCTTTCTTAAAGGGTTTTCTTTACCCTTTTTTTTTTCACTCTCTCTGAGGTCTATGTATATTTTACAAACTTTGTACCCCATTTAGAGGTTTTGAGAGTCTAAATCTGTTTTATTGAGAATCCTTAAATATTTTCCATCCCAGAGAGCTTTTAAAATTTCGGTATCACTTTAGTTACTGAATCCGCCCCATTTGGCAGCATTTCAATATGGTGGAGGAGCCCGCAAAACTCTGCTGCTACCAGCAGCAAGAGTGGACTCAGGAAATGCTGCTACCAGAAAAACTGTTTTTAATTCTGTTTCCTTTCTTTTCAATATAAGCAGAAACCTTAAATCAATCACACTTATGCCAAGTCTTCCATGAAATGTATGAGTTTAAGCTGTGTGACACGGATGCACCATTTTAAAATTCCTGCCTGAACATTATGCTATCTCTGTACCATAAATCAATTCAAATATGCAATTGAGAAAGCTGCTTTTGGCTCTGTTTCAGTGATCTAGAACGCTCTTTAAGCTTTTTAAACTTTCTCAGGCTTTATGTGGGTATTCATCCCATGTTGGGTGCCGTATGTTGTGGTAAGTTTTTTCCCCGGGCCCTTTTGGGCCCAGAGGTTTTGCAACCTGGTCTGCAGCAGAGGTTTGGAACCTGGTCTGTGGTGGCTTTTGTCCCCCAAAGAAATGAATCAGACACTTATATACTTTATACTGTTTGGCCCATGTCTTAAGCACATTACTAGCTAGCTCTTTCATCTTAAATCAACCCATTTCTATTAATCTTTTTGCCACATGGCTCAGCCTGTGGCTTAGCCCGTACCTCTACATGTTTGTCCTTCAGAGGTCGGATGGCGACTGACTTAACTCCACCCTTCTCCAACCTGCCTGATTCTCCACCCACCTCTATGGTGCTCTACATAGGCCAAACTAGTTACTTTATTGACATCATACAGAGAACATTTTCCCCACACTGAAGGAATATTAGCAAACTGTTTTTATGAGGCCATAATAACGCTGATACCCACGTCACTCAAAGAGACAACAAAGAAAGAGAATTACAGACCAATTTCCCCCATGAACATTGATGCAAAAATTCTTAACAAAATTCTAGCAAGCTGAATATAACAAAATATAAAAAATGTTATTCAACATGATCAAGTAGGCTTCATTTTAGTAGTGCAGGGATGATTCAACTTATAGAAAACTGTAAATGTCATCCATCATATAAATAAATTGAAAGAAATAAACCACATGATCATTTCTTTAGATGCTGAAAAAGCCTTTGACAAAATCCAACACTCCTTCCTTCTAAAATTCCTAGAGAGATGAGGAATACAGGAAAAATACCTAAATATAATAAAGGTGATTTACACAAACCTGACAGCCAACATCAAACTAAATAGAGATAAACTCAAAGCAATCCCAGTAAAATCAGGAACTATTCAACATAGTTCTTGAAGTTTTAGCCAAAGCAATAAGAGAACAAAAGGAGATTAAGGGGATACAAATTATAAAAGAAGATTTATATATTTTATAAAAATTATAATTTATTTAAAATTAAAATTTATATAATTTTAAATTGTGTCATCTCTATCTGCAGATGACACAATTATATACATTAGTGACCCACAAAATTCTACCAAGGAAATTATGCAGCTGATAAACTCCTTCAGCAATGTAGCAGGATACAAGATTAATTCAAATAAATCAATAGCTCTCTCATACACACACTAAAGATAAAAAGGCTGAAAAAGAAATAAGGAAAACATTACCTTTTATAATAGCTGAAAATAGCATAAAATACCTTGGTGTAACTATAACCAAAGAAATATCATGTCTGTTTGAAAAGAATTTTAAATCTCTGAAAAAAAAATTGAAGAGGATATCAGAAAATAGAAAGATCTCCCATGTTCCAGGATAGGTAGGATTTACATAGTGAAAATGACAAATTTACCAAAAGCAATCTATAGACTCAATTTTGCAATTCCCATCAAAATCCCAACACAATATTTTACAGATCTTGAAAGAACAAAACTCAATTTTATTTGGAATAACAGGAAAGCCAGGATTGCCAAAACAATTTTGCTCAAGCAAGAACCTCAAGAGGCATTACCATCCTTGACTTCAAATTATACTATAGAACTACAGTAATAAAAACAGCTTGATACTGGCATAAAAACAGACTTGTGGATCAATGGAATCAAATTGCAGACCCAGACATTAACCAACACACCTATGGACACTTGATTTTTGACAAGGAGGCCAAAAATATTTGATGGAAGAAAGACAGTATTTTCACCAAATGGTGTTGGCATAACTTGATGGTAATGTGCAGAAAAACAAAAATAGATCTAAACCCACCACCTTGCATAAAACATAAATCCAAGTGGGTCAATAAACCCAGCTACACTGAACTTGATAGAAAAGAATGTGGGAAATACATTTGTACTGGTGACCATTTTTTAAATACAACACCAGTAGTGCAGACACTAAAAACAACAATCAATAAATGGGACCTTCTGAAACTGAGAATCTTCTCTAAGGCCAAGGATATAGTCAGAAAGACAAAAAGACAGCTTACAGATTGTGAAAAGATTTTTACCAACCCTACAAGTGATAGAGTGTTCCAGACAGGGGGGTTTTCAAAGTAGACCTGAAACTGGGGGTAGGACAAATGGAAGAGAGGAACACAGAGGAATGGAGAGCAAGATGAATTTCCATTCAAGCTCTCAACTTTACTTTTTCAGCCAGCATTTAAATATAATCTCAGTGTGGGAAGAATAGCCTAGAAGAAGGGAAGGATTAGTCAAGAAGGTGATAAACTTGGAGAGGTACCAGACAGGGTAAAATTGGTATGGAAATCTATCTGTTATCAGTTCAATGCCTGGAAGGTGTTACCTCCAGTCTGAGGCATAAGCTCAACTATGTTCATAGCAGCATTATTTGTAATAGAAAGAACCTGGAAACAACCTAGATGTCCCTCAACTGAAGAATGGATTAGCAAACTGTGGTACATCTACACAATGGAGTACTACTCAGGAGGAAGAAAAAATGATATCCTAGAATTTGCAGGCAAATGGATGGATTTGAAGAATATTCTCCTGAGCAAGGTATCACAAACCCAGAAAGATAAGCAGGGGATGTGCTCACTTATTAGTGGTCTCTAAACAAACAAACAAACAAACAAGAAAAAAGCCAAGCATGCCCAAGCTGCAAACCAAAAACAATGAACAGCGTGGGACCTGAAACAACTTGGAGCCCACTCCCTCCAGAGGAACACCAGGTTTGATGTTGGGGTGAGAAAGCTGGATTTGACTGGAGTGGACCAACTTGGTACCTTGGGACTTCCTGCTCTTACTGTGGAGGAGATGGGGAAATGGAGAAAAGAGAGAATGACTGGGAAGTCAATGAGGGGGAAGGGAGTCTGAACAAGGGCATACATGGATAAAAAAAGATGACTTTAGCATAATAAAAAATGGGATAATAAAATGAGCAATTTTCAAATAATAAAATGAAATTGGCTAATAAATCTTAAAAAGGCTTCAAAGAGTTCACATAATGTATGTTAAAGCTCAATATTTTTGTCACTACTTTATCAAAATTATTTTTTTAATTTAGCTATGTATTTCCAAATGCTTTATGAGTAAGGGTACATATAAAAGTGTTCATGTGTACTGGGACTAGGATTCTTCTGTGGTGTGTGTCCCCAGACGCTTCTTAACAGACAGGATTAGGGTTTGGCTGTGAGGGGCACCTCAGTCCCACATAAAAGAGGGGACCTCACTCAGCCACCCAACCTCCAACTGCATCATCAGAGAAGGACAGAGGACTTGAAATTCAGACCCCTGCCCAGAGCAGATTCAGACATTGAGCAGCCACTTGCTCAGAGGTGACAGGAGACACACAAGCCCTCTTGCCCCAACTGACCAGGAGCCACCTAATGGTGAACCACTGAAGCCATGGGCAGACGCCAGTGCAAAAATATATATAATAATATAAAGAAAAAAAGGTAACTCCAGAAGAAAGTGGAGGTTCTACAACTACAAGACCTGAACAGAGCAATGAAGAGGAAACAGAAGGAAACAACATCAATAATAACTTTTTGATGATTGTTGAAGCCTTCAAAAAAGTTATGAAAAACAGCTTTAAAGAAATAGAAGAAAATACAACCAAAAAATTGGAAGAAATGAACAAATCTATGAAAGAAACATGCCAGGAAGTAAGAATTAAAATAGAAGCAATAATAAAGGCACAAAATGAGGCAAAGATGAAAAAGGAAACCTGAAGAAAAAAGCAGGAACCACAGATACAAGCATAACCAACAGAATCCAAGAGATTGAAGAAAGAATCTCTAAATGGAAGACTCAGTAGCTGAACAGAAATATCAGTCAGGGGGCTGAAGAGATGGCTCAGTGATTAAGAACACTGACTGTACATCCAAAGGACATCAGTTCAAGTCCCAGCAACCACATGGTAGCTAACAACTATCTAGGACTCCGAAGCTGACACTCATACACACATACATTGACAAAGCACCAATAAAATAAATAAAGTTTTTTTTAAAAGAAATAACAGTCAAAGAAAATACTAAAAGGAAAAAAGCCATAACTCAAAATGTTCAGGAAATCTGGGACACCATGAAAAGACCCAAACTGAGAATAATAGGAATAGAAGAATAGAACAAAGGCACAGATAATGTATCCAATAAAATCATAGAAGAAACTTTCCTAACTTGAAGAAGGAAATGCCTATAAACATACAAGAAGCATACAGAACACCAAATAGATATGACCCCCAGACAAAGTCAGCACAAAACATAATAACCAAGCCACAAAACATACAGAGCAAAGAAAAAATTTTAAGAGCTGCAAAAGAAAAGGGCCAACTTACCCATAAATGCAGACACATAAGAATAACACCTGACTATTCCATGGAAACGATGAAAGCAATTGGGGCTTGGTCAGAAGTTATACAAACACTAAAAGAGCATGGCTGCCAACCTAGAATACTGTACACAGCAAAATTATTAATCACCATAGATGGAGTACACAAGATATTTCATGACAAAATCAGACTGAAACAATATCAATCTAGCAATCAGGCCCTCTAGAAAGATTTAGAGGGAAAACTACAAGCTAAGGACACCAGATACACCCATGAAACCATAAAAAATCAATAATCCCACAGATGAATAGCCCAGAGAATGGAAATACAAACAAGTTACCACCAAAAATAGCAGGGAATATCAGTCAGTGGTCAATAATATCCCTTAATATCAATGGACTCACCTCACCTATAAAAAGACATGCACTAACAAGATGGATACAAAAACAGAAGCAGTTCTTCTGTTGCCTAAAAAAACACACGTCAACCACAAAGAAAGACACAGGCTCAGAGTAAAAAAAAAAAATTTCCAATCAAATGGTCCTAAGAAACAACCTGGGGTTATCATCCTAATATCTAACAAAGTAGATATTAAGCTAAAAGCAATTAAAGGGGACCAAATTGGTCATTACTTATTCATCACAGGAAAAATAGGTCAAGAGGAGATTTCAATCCTGAATATTTATGCCCCAAATATAAGGGCACCTACCTATACAAAAGAAACACTGCTAAATTTAGCTCAAATCCCACATCAATTCTCACACCCTAATAGTGGGAGACTCCAATACTCCACTTTCATCCCTGGATAGGTCAACCAGACAGAGACTCAAGAGACAAATAAGAAGTCTAACTTAGGTTATGATGCAAATGGATTTAATAGATATCTACTTCCACCCAAATACAAAGGAATATACATATTTCTCAGCTCCTCATGGAACTTTCTCTAAAATTGACTACATAACTGGTGATAAAGCAACTATCAACAAATGCAATAAAATGGAAGTATTCTCTTGTATCATATCAGATCACCAGGCCTAAAGTTAGAGTTCAACATTATCAAAAATCACAGAAAGCCTACCAACTCATGGAAACTAAACATCACTCGACTGACCACCTGTGGGTCAAGGAAGAAATTAAGAAAGAAATCAAAGTCTCCCTAGAATTTAATGAAAATGAATCCACAACATATTCAAACTTGTGGGACACAATTAAAGCAGTCTTAAGAGGAATATTTATAGCACTAGATGCCTAAATGAAAATCCTAGAGAAATTCCACACTAGAGAACTAACATATCAGCTAAAAACCTTAGAACAATATTAGAAGCAAACTCACCTAGAAGGAGTAGATGGCAGTAAATAATCAAAATTTGAGCTGAAATCAATACAATTGAAACAAAAAGAACAATACAAAGAATCAATGAATCAAAGAGTTGGTTCTTTGAGAAAGTCAACAAGATAGATAAGCCCCTATCCAAACTCAGAAAGCAGAGAGCTTACCCAAATCAACAAAATCAGAAATTAAATGGGGGACATAAAAAGAGACCCCAGGAAATCCAGGGAATTATCAGATCACAGTTTGAAAATCTATATTCCACAAAAATGAAATACCTAGAAGAAATAGACAGCTTTCTGGACAGGTAACATTTATCAAAATTAAAGGAAGAACAGATTAATCACCTAAACAGACCTATAACCCTTTAGGAAATTGAAGCTGTCATTAAAAACCTCCCCAAAAATAAAAGCCCATGTCCAGATGGTTTCAGTGCAGAATTCTACCAGACATTCAAAGAAGAATTACTACCATGACTTCTCGAACTATTTCACACAGTATAAACTGAAGAAATATTGACAAATTCCTTTTATGAGGCCACAATTACCCAAATACCTAAGCCATTCAAAGACACAACAAAGAAGGAGAATTACAGACCAATTTCCTTCATGAATAATGATGCTAAAATTCTCAACAAAACTTTGGCACACCATATACAATAATATATAAAGAATATCATCCACCATGACAAAGTAGGCTTCATTCCAGAAATGCAGGGATGTTTTAACATATGAAAAACTGTAAATGTTATTAATCATATAAACAAACAAAAGGAACAAAACCACATGATCATATTCTCAGATGCTGAAAAAGTCTTTGACAGAATCCAAAATGCCTTTATGCCAAAAGCTCTCGAGAGATCAGGAATACAGGGAAAATATACTAATATAATAAAGGCGATTTACAAGGAGCTGACAGCCAACATCAAACTTAATGGAGAAAACTCAAAGCAATACCACTAAAATCAAGAGCTAGAAAAGGATGCCCTCTCTCCCCTTATTTATTCATTATAGTTCTCATAGTTTTAGCTAAAGCAATAAGAGAAAAAAAATGGAGATTAAGTGAATACAAATTTTAAAAAAAGAAGTGAAACTATCTCTATTTGCAGATGATATGATAATATACATAAATGACCCACAAAATTCTTCCAAGGAACTTCTAAGGCTGATAAACAACTTCAGCAATGTAACAGGATACAAGATTAACTCAAAGAAATCAGTAGCCCTTCTATACACTAAAGATAGAAGAGCTGAAAAAGAAATAAGGGAAACATTACTGTTCATAATAGCTGCAAATAGTATTAAATACCTTGAAGTAACTATAACCAAAGAAGTAACAGACCTATTTGACAAAAATTTTAAATCACTGAAGAAAGAAATTTAAGAGGATATCAGAAAATGGAAAGCTTTCTGATGTTCCTGGATAGGTAGGATCAACATAGTAAAAAAAAATGGCAATTCTACCAAAAACAGTCTACATATTCAATGTACTTCCCATCAAAATACCAACAAAATTTTTTACAGAACTTGAAAGAACAATATTCAACTTCATTAGAAATAACAGGAAAGCCAGGATTGCCAAAACAATTTTGCTCAACAAAAGAACCTCCAGAGGCATCACCATCCATGACTTCAAGTTATACTATAAAGCTACAATAATAAAAACAGCCTGGTACTGGAAAAAAAAAAACAGACTTGTGGATCAGTGGAATAGAATTGAGGATCAAGACATTAACCCAAAAACCTATGAACACCTGATCTTTGACAAAGAGGCTCAAAATAGTCAATGGAAAAAATATAGTATCTTTACAGATGGTGTTGGCATAGCTGTATGGTACTGTATAGAAAAATGCAAATAGATCCAAGCCTGTCACCCTGCACAAAACTCAAATTCAAGTGCATCAAAGACCTCAACATAAACCCAGCCACTTTGAACTTGATAGAAAAGAAAGTGGGAAATACACTTCTATGAATTGGCACAGGAGACCACTTCCTAAATATAACACAAGTGGCACAGACACTAAAATCAACAATCAATAACTGGGATCTCCTGAAGCTGAGAAACTTCTGTAAAGCCAAGGACACTGTCAATAGGTCAAAACAACAGCCTACAGAATGGGAAAAGATTTTCACCAACCCTACAAGTGATAGAAGACTGACCACTAAAATATAAAAAGAACTCAGGAATCTAGAACCCAAACCCTTGAAAAACCCAATCAAAAAATGTGTTTCAGATATAAAAGGGAATTCTCAGATGAAGAATTACAAATTGCTGAAAGGCACTTGAAAAAGTGCTCATCATCTTAGGCATCAGAGAAATGCAAATCAAAACAACTTTGAGATACCACCTGACACCTGTCAGATTGACCAAGATAAAAGACACCGATGACAGCCTTTGCTGGAGAGGATGTGGAACAAAGGGATCACTCCTCCATTGTTGGTGGGAGTGTAAGCTTGTTCAGTCACTCTGGAATGCAGTATGGTGGTTTCTCAGAAAACTGAGAATCAATCTCCCCAAATACCCAGCAATACCACTTCTGGATGTATACCCTAAATACGCACAGTTGCACTCCAATGGCATTAGCTCAGCTATGTTCATAGTTAGCAAGAACCTGGAAACAACCTAGATGCCACTCAACATAGGAATAAATTAACCAACTGTGGTACATCTACACAATGGAGTACAAGCAGTAAGAAAAAATGATATTATAAAATTAGAAGGCAAATGGATGGATTTGGAGAATATCCTCCTGAGTGAGGTATCACAAACCCAGAATGATAAGCAGGGGATGTATTCATTCATTAGTGGACTCTAAACAAAAAAGGAAAAAGCATAGCATGCCCAAGCTTCAAACCACAACCACTGAACAGCTTGTGATCTGAAACACCTTTACCTGATACCTTGGATCCCACTCCCCCTAGAGGAACACTTGACTCGGTTTGACGTTTGGGGGAGAAAACCTGATTTGCCAGAATTGGAGGCTAAACTGAGCAATATTGGGACCTTGAGAACTTGGGACCTCCTGAACATGCGGGGGGGGGGGGGGGGGGGGGGGGGGGGGGGGGGGGGGGGGGGGGGGGGGGGGGGGGGGGGGGGGAATGGGGAGATGTTGGTAAGAGAGAAGTACCTGATGTGGTGTGATGGGGAAGGGACCTTGAATAATCATATACAAGGGTAGAAAATATGACTTCTTTACTCATAATGATAAAAAAAGAAAAAAAAATTTTTGTGTGCTTTCAATGAAAATTTGAGAAAAAGATGACTTACTTCCAAAGATAGAAGTCAAAATTCCATCACGCAGAAAAATAGAAATGAAATCGAGAATGTTCAGGTGTTTGTAATTACCAGCTGGATATGTCTGTGCAAATGAAAGCACAAGAAGAGGTAGGCTCTCTGTATTACAGTGTTGGATCTCCCAATGTGAATCTTATCTGTTGTTTTTTGTCAGTTGTTGCCATGTAGTAGAAGCCTGATGCACTTTGAAGATTATTTCTTTGCCACCATCATGTTAGTTTCCTCTTTTTTCTTATTCCTGATTGTGATCAAAGAAACAGATTGTGAATTTATTTCAATACCACAGTGACACACTTCTGTTGTTATTTAAACTCTATATTTGTTGAAGTAATTTCCCTTTGTGCTGAAGAATACCAGCCTGGTATCAAAATCATATTACATTCAGTTAATGGTTTTTGCATTTAATTAAATTATATTTGGTATCATAACAACTTTTTATAAAGTTTATCTGATAATTTTTAATAAAATCAAAAGAAAGAAACTAGACCAATTAGTAATTTTAGAGAAGCTAAATTATCTTTTACAACAATTTAACTCAATGAGAAGTTGTTATGACCTATTTTAAAATATTTAGTCCTAATTTAACTTCCTAACTTGTGGCTGTAAAACAATATATATGGATTTTGACATCTCCTTCTAATATTTGGAACCATTTAATTATAGAAGTGATGTTTAAATAATAAAATGTAATCATACTTGTTGTTAAAGTAGATAATGAAAACTATGATAATTGTCAGGCATAGGTATGCTTTTATGACATAATACAAATAAAACAAGTATAACAAATTATCCTATCTGTGGTTTTAAAGAATCATTCAGATTTCAAAAGTAGGGTCAGAAAGTTAACTTGGTATGTAATGGTACTTGCTACTGAGCATGGACACTTGGGTTTGACTCTCAGAACCCACATATTATAATGAAGGGCTACATTTCTGAATGATTCCCTCTGACTTCCATATATGTGCCATAGGACATGTGTGTTAAACACACATACACATACACACATATACACTGAAAAACTACATAAGTTAATAAAATAAATTTAGAAGCTGTCAAAAGATAAGAGTGACTAAAATTTTTCTATTCTAAACAATTCAACTTGAATCACACTAGGATGCAATAAATTATTTGAAAATAGAAATTGTTCTCTCATGTTAATGTCTCTCACTTTTATGTCACTTTGTTGGAATTTCAGAAGGAATTTCTGGATAAACAGACTATTATTAGCTTCAAATAGCATATTACTAAATTCATTCCTCAGCAGGTCACCATTGTTTGACTTAGACTTTATACATTATAAAATCAGATTTGAATTGTGAATATTATGTAGAAAGATATTTAGCACTTTGTCTCTCAATCAGGCCTCTATCCTTTTATCCTCCTACTCAAATAATGAACTGCATGCTGTTAAGGTCAGTGGTGTTCTTCTTTGTGTCCTAGCCAGGAGCCCTGACTTCAAATACATAAAAGGAGACAGAGATCTTTTTCATTATTGACTGTATGAGAATTTGAAAAATATTTTACAAAATTAACAACCATATTATAAGGACAATAGCTTTATTGACTATATTCATAGAAACAAAAAATACTTTATAATTAGGAATATTAAAAATGTGAGTTTAAAAGGTCACCTGGAGACTCATGTGCTCTGACATTGCTTGTAGTGATTTTCATTAATTTGTGACAATTACTCAAAAAAAGTATTTGTCAAAAATCTATTATAATTTTCAGGAAGTCATTAAAACTTTTATTTTTAATTAGGAATTATTCAATGTTTTTTAAGATTTATAGGAGGATGCCAAAGAGCAAAATTTAAGAAAAATAAATAGCATACCTTCAGCTCCAGATCTAATGAACATTTCACACCAATAACTTGGTAATTAACATTTACTGATGACTATTCATATTACAGACTATGAAAACATTTGCATGTATGATCTCCTTTCATCTACTCTTCTATGTGAGCACTTAGCATTGAATAAATGGATTGTCTGTTTTATTCAATATGTCTCTCTGTAGAATCCAGACTATGAATCATGCTGTCTCTGTATGATATGTCTCTGCCTGAGTTTCCTGCATAGTAAAAAGATTTTAAGTTTGTTGAACACCAAATGCAGAGCCTAAAACTATTCAGATTGAAATATTTGATTATTTCCTTCCTTATCTGTAAACCTCAAACACAACATAAATGATGAAGTGAAAAAGCTCACTACAGAATCATTTTCATCTGTTGCATCTACTACAGATCACTCAAACTAGTATTATCTTTTGTAAATTAGCCAACTCCATGAAATTCTTAAATTTATCATGATGCTTCAGAATTTTAAAAGTAAAATATCAGAACATGGTCCAAGAATAGACTGGTGTAAAGAGAATTCTATGCTTGAAAGAACACTCCAAGCAAAGAAGCCAAGGAAGAGAAGAGTCTTGTATCCTCAGCTTCTTTTAAAACACAGAATTGTTCTTGAAATGTGCTATCATGTCCTTCCCAGGTGTAGCAGATAGGAGTAAGTAAACTTCACCTTATTCATTATAATTGGCTATTGTTATTTGTCTATAGGCCTCTATGAAAAGAACACGATTTTGTCACATGCAATTTATCCATCACATGTAGCTTATCCTATAATTGTACACTTTACTCTTGTGACTCTTGTTAACTCTCAGAATATAAATTACCACATGCTCTAAATAAAGTTGGTTATTGCATGGGATGTTAGTTCACCTCAATCATCAGTTTCAGTCTCCCAGGTCCCAACACCATTAGAGTAGTAAATAAATAAATAATAGTAATAAAATAATAATAGTAAATATTTAGTATCATAGTAAATACTAATTAGTAAATACTAATAATAGTAAATAAATCAGTAAATATCAAGCTACTACAAGATAAGAAAGTGGGAGGTGAGGAAATAATGGGCAGAATCCATGGAAGACTTCACCTTATATCCAGCTTGGGCATAATTTTTTTAAAGAAAGAAGGCCACAGAAATCCAAATAATCACTAGTAGACTGTTTGTGAGTTGTTTAAGATTACAGTCCCTGATTTCCAGGAGAAGAATCTTTAGATAAAGAAATATGGGCCAGAGTCTAAAAGATTGTTGAAAATGCATATAAGTAAGAGTAAAAGATCCTCAATCAATTTTTGGTGATGTAGGCATTGATTTGAACTACTATTTGATGATAAGGAGATATCAACCATTAGAGAGAGATGACAAATTCCATGAATGAATGTAAACTAGATAATCATACCTTAAAACTGGTAAAAGAGAACAAAAACAAAAACAAAACTCAACAACAACAAATTTTCATAGTGTAGGAAAAAGAAAAAGCAAGAAGGGGACCTGGTGCTGTCTGCAGAGTGTGCACCCATGCACTCTGTAGCAAACGAAGATAAGCTCTGACTGTCATGCACCCCCAGCGGCTCCTGAAGAAATTCGCATGGCTACCCACCTCCAACTGAGCAAATGGAAAAGGACTGGGGACCCTGAAGGACAGACTCAGACCATGCCCAGAGGTGAGGAGGGGTCAGCAGGTCCGAGTACCTGTATCCCTGCCAGGGAGAGTTGAGCTCCCATCGGTTCCAGTTCTGAGACTGGGTGCTGTCTGCAGAGCATGCACCCACACACTCTGTAGCAGACAGAGGTAAGCTCTGACTGCCACAGTCCCCCCAGGAGATGAATACCACCTGAAAGGCACAGATAATGTTTTCAATAAAATCATAGAAGAAAACTTCCCTAACCTGAAGAAGGAAATACCTATAAAGATACAAGAAGCTTTCAGAACACCAAATACATATGACCCCCCAAAAAAGTCAGTGCACAACATTATAATCAAGCCACAAAACATACAGAACAAAGAAAAAATTTTAAGAGCTGCTAAAGAAAAGGGCCAACTTACATGTAAAGGCAGACCCATCAGAATTACACCTGACTATTCAATGGAAATGATGAAAGCTAGAAGGGCTTGGTCAGAAGTTATACAGACGCTAAAACAGCATGGCTGCCAAACTAGAATACTATACCCTGCAAAATTATCAATCACCATAGATGGAGTAAGCAAGGTATTTCAGGACAAAGTCAAACTGACAGAATACCTATCTACCAGTCTGGCACTACAGAGAGAATTAGAGGGAAAACTCCCATCTAAGGACCCCAGATACACACATGAAACCACAAACAATCAATAATTCCACAGAAGAATACTCCAGAGAAAGGAAATAAAACCAATGTACCACCAAAAATGACAGAAAATATCAATCAATGGTCACTAATTTCCCTTAATATCAATGGACTCAACTCTCCTATAAAACATCACACACTATCAAGATGGATATAACAACAGAAGCCATCCTTCTGTTGCCTACAAGAAACACAGCTCAACCACAAAGACAGACACAGGCTTAGAGTAAAGGGTTGGGAGAAGATTTTCCAGTGAAGTGGTCCTAATAAACAAGTGGAGGTTGCAATCCTAATATCTAACAAAGTAGACTTTAAGCTAAAAGCAATTAAAAGGGACAAAGATGGTCACTACTTATTCATCACAGGAAAAATTGGTCAAGAGGAGATTTCAATCCAGAATGTTCCTGCCCCTAATATAAGGGTACCTACTTATGTAAAAGAAACACTGCTAAAGCTCGAATCCCACATCAGTTCTTACATCCGAATAGTGGGAGACATCAATACCCCACTTTCAACCATGGAAAGGTCAACCAGATAGAGACTCAAAAGAGAAATAAGGAGTCTAAAAAAGGTTATGATGCAAATGGATTTAATAGATATCTATGGAAGCTTCCACCCAACAGCAAAGTAATATACATATTTCTCAGCTCCTAATGGATCTTTCTCCAAAATTGAACACATAATTGGTCATAAAGCAAAAATCAACAGATACAAAAAAATGGAAATAATCCCTTGTAACATATAGGACCACAAGGGAATAAAGTTAGAATTCAACCACATCAAAAATCAAAGAAAACCTACCAAATCATGGAGACTAAACACCACTCAGATGAACCATCTCTGGATCAAGGAAGAAATTAAGAAAGAAATCAAAGTCTTCCTAGAATTTAATGAAAATGAATCCACAACGTATCCAAACTCACGGGACACAATAAAAGCAGTCTTAAGAGGAAAATTCATAGCGCTAGATGCCTATATAAAAAACCAGGAGAAATCCCACACTAGAGACCTAACAGCTCAGCTGAAAGCCTTAGAACAATTAGAAGCAAACTGACCTAGAAGGAGTAGACAGCAGGAAATAATCAAACTTAGAGCTGAAATCAATACAATTGAAACAAAAAGAACAATACAAAGAATCAATGAATCTAAGAGTTGGTTCTTTGAGAAAGTTAACAAGATAGATAAGCCCTTAGCCAAACTAATCAAAGAACACAGATAGTGTTCAAATCAACAAAATCAGAAATGAAAAGGGGGACATAACAACAGACCCCCAGGAAATACAGAGAATCATCAGATCATATTTTGAAAATCTATATTCAACAAAAATGGAAAACCTAGAAGAAATGGACAATTTTCTGGATAGGTACCACCTACCAAAATTAAATGAAAATGAGATTAATTACCTAAACAGGCCTATAACCCTTAAGGAAATTGAAGCTGTCATTAAAAACCTCCCCCAAAATAAAAGCCCATGTCCAGATGGTTTCAGTGCCAAATTCTACCAGACATTCAATGAAGAATTACTACTGTTACTCCTCAAACTATTTCACACAGTAGAAACTGAAGGAATTTTGCCAAATTCCTTTTATGAGGGCACAATTACCCTAATACCCAAGCCACTCAAAGACACAACAAAGAAGAAGAATTAGAGACCAATTTCCCTCATGAATATTGATGCAAAAATTCTCAACAAAATTTTGGTAAACCGTATACAACAATGTATAAAAAAATATCATCCACCACGACCAAGTAGGCTTAGTCCCAGAAATGCAGGGCTGGTTTAACATATGAAAAACCATACACGTTATCCATCATATAAAAAAAATAAAGGAACAAAACCACATGATCATATCCTTAGATGCTGAAAAAGCCTTTGACAAAATCCAACACTCCATTATGATTAAAGCCCTAGAGAGACCAGGAATACAGGGAGAAAACCTAAATATAATAAAGGTGTTTTACAAGATGCCCACAGCCAGTATTAAATTTAATGGAGAAAAAGTCAAAGCAATCCCACTAAAATTAGGAACTAGAGAAGGATGTCCTCTCTCCTCTTATCTACTCAATATAGTTCTCGAAGTTTTAGCTAAAGTAATAAGGGAACGAAAAGAGATTAAGGGGATACAAATTGGAAAAGAAGAAGTGAAGCTATCTCTATTTGCAGATGATATGATTGTATACATAGGTGACCCACAAAATTCTTCCAAGGAACTTCTACAACTGATAAACACCTTCAGCAACGTAGCAGTCTAGAAGGTTAACTCAAAGAAATCAGTAGCCCTTCTACACACTAAAGATAGAAGAGCTGAAAAAGAAATAAGGGAAACATTACCCTTCATAATAGCTGCAAATAGTATTAAATACCTTGGAGTAACTATAACCAAAGAAGTAACAGACCTATTTGACAAAAATTTTAAATTACTGATGAAAGAAATTTAAGAGGATATCAGTAAATGAAAAGCTCTCCCATGTTCCTGGATTGGCAGGATCAATGTAATGGGAAATCTGAAGCTACACCGATAAACTTCACCAGAGTGCTGAGCCAGGCTGAGCGTGTTCAACTGGGGGGAAATGATGAAAGAGGGATGCGCTGGAAGACAGAAGCAGACGCGTCTTGCTGGAGGAGTGGAGTGGGGTAGGAAGGACCATCCAGCTGGGATTGCTCCTGCTCTCTGCGGTTAGGATCACTCCTGCTCTCTGCTTCTCCACATTTCTCCTACCTTTTCTCCTCCTCCCCTGGAACAATCCCTGTTCTGTAAGTAAATTTTAAATAATAAACCTTATTTATCATATATTTTATGGTGGGTTAGTACCACAATAATTGGTGGCCCGACATACTGCTGACTCCACGGAACCTGGCCGTGTTCCTCAGCCTCGGAGCAAGCGGGCTATTTTGGTTTTTGAGACTTGCTCCCAGCCACGCACGGATCTGTGCTCGGATCTCCTGAGAGACTGGATTGAGCAAGTTGCGATGGTGCACACCAGTAAGATTTGTTGAAGGAAACAAAGGCTGGATGAGGAATAGCTTTGGGCACCGCTACTGCCACTGCTGATCCCAATTGCAACATCTGCTGGCCGCTACTGCCACTGCTGATCCCAATTGCAACATCTGCTGGCCATAAGTCCTCATTACATCTGAGTAAGGTAATTTTTTTTCTTTTCTTTCACAATGTCTGACCAAATAAATGTTCAGAATTTTGCCCATTTTTTCACAATGGTGATAGAGGATTATTTTCAGGATTATGCATTTGGAGGCTATCTCAACCCAGGAGTTGTTTTGCCTTTTTATGTGATAATATACTTTATACTTACCTATTTTAAAGGATCCCAGCATAGAAATGAACACATTCCCCATAGGGGGTATGAGGCTAAGATGTGTGACATGCATGAACATATTAAGACAATTAAGAAGCTCATTGCCTTCATAGAGGAGAGGTCTACATTGGTTAGAGAGGACTACAGAGCTTATATTGATGAAAAATTTAGGAAACTGGATCAGAAAGTACTAGAATGTGTAGATGTGGGGAATGAGAGAATTTTCCACTCTATAAAATTGTTGCAGAGGTCATTTATAGAGGACTTTAAAACACTGGAAAAGACCATTACTCCTAGGTTACAAGACCATGAAGGTCGTATGGAGATTTTAGAAAAGGATTTTGAGGCAACATCTGCACAAGACAACCCAGAGTCCCCTCTTAAAAGATGCTGCAGTAGGGAAGGTGCCCCACCTAGAGTGATTACCATGAGGGGACTACCCCCTGCTACTCCAACTCTATTCCCAGTTGTGGCAGAGACCAAAAAAACATGATTACATGGAAGGGCTTCAGACAACGTGGGATATACTTATGAACCTATCCACATGAAGGATCTAAAAACAATAAAGGAAGCCATAGTGACATATGGCATACAATCAACTTTTGTGAAGCAATACATAAATTCACGGTCAGCACAGTATTGGGTAATTCCTGATGACTAGAAGAATTTGGCAACCGCAGTGTTGAACGATAGTCAAAGCTTGCAGTGGAGGAATTGGTTTAGGGAAGAGGCTAAAGCCTTGGAATCTCATGATCAAACTGGGAATGTTACCATCTCCAAGGACCAAATCCTTGGGGAAGGCCAGTTTGCTGATGTATCAATTCAGGATACTTATGAGGACCATGCTCTGTTGCTGTGCCGTACTGCTGCCTGAAATGCTTGAGAAAGGGTTTTAGGCCCAGGACAGAGAATTGAGTCATATACTCAGATTAAACAAGGTCTGAAGGAGCCTTATACAGACTTTTTACAGAGGCTGACTCAGGCTGTAAATAGAGCAGTGTCAGATTCAGAAGTTCAGAAACAATTGATACTCTCTTTGTCCTTTGATAATGCTAATATGACATGTAAGAAATTGATCATGCCATTAAAGATCACAGGTGAACCCATAGAAGAATGGATTCAACTTGCAATTAATGTTGAATATCTACACTCTGATGAAGAGAATTGGGTAGGGCAAGCCATTGCTAATGTTAAGGTGAGAAATCAAAGCATTATTTGTTTCAATTGTGGTAAGCCAGGCCATATAAAGAGGAATTGTAGGCAAGGCATATATGGGAATTCTCCCAATCCCAGGAGTGACTTAAACAGAAGGCCACTACCTCCTGGACTATGGAGGAAATGTAACAAAGGCAGATGTTGGACAAATGAGTGTAGATCTATAAGAGACAAAGATGGCAAGCTTTTAACATCGGGAAACGTAACTCGGGGCTTCCCTCCAACAGTCAGACCTCCAAGCCAAAAAAGGTTCAGTCATATTCAGTCATAGTGGAAGAACAGTTTCCTCAGGCCAAGTAATGAATTCCAAGCCTGAAACAGTAGACCATGTAGCCATAGACAATAGATCACCCTTACAGGAGAAGTTCATGGTATCCAGTAGACCAATAAAATACATATTTTGGCAGACCTCCATAAATGAACAAAGACCAAAGATAACCATAAGAATAGACAATATTTTTATGCAGTTTAGTTGACATGGGAGCTGATGTTTCGATCATAACTTCACAGGTGTGGCACCCCAAGTGGTCTCTGAAGGAGGTACACGTACAATTTTTAGGTATTGGGACATTGTCTCAGGTAAAACAGAGTGTGAAATGGCTCAAATGCATAGGACCAGAAGGACAGAGAGGAAGATTGAAGCCATACATGGCCAACATAGCAGTCAACTTATAGGGTCGTGACCTACTACAACAATGGAACACTCAAATTAAGATCCCTCCAGGCTTAAATATCAACCAAAGACCCAATCATGGCCTTGAAAGCAATACCTCAAGAGGCTATATAAAACAGCCGCTGGTTATTCAGGTTGCACAATGCAGTCTCAAAGCTGTAGGCACCCCAAAGACACTAACAGCCATGCCTTTGAAATGGTTGATGGACAAACCTATTTGGGTCCAACAATGGCCTTTGACAGAGGAGAAATTGCTAGCCCTAGAACAATTGGTACAGGAACAGTTACAAGCTCAGCATATTGAAGAATCAACCAGTCCATGGAATTCCCCCATATTTGTGGTCAAGAAGAAATCTGGGAAATGGAGAATGGTGACAGATTTAAGAGCAATTAATAAGGTGATCCAGCCCATGGGCACCTTACAGTCTGGTATACCTTTACCTTCTTTGCTACCTAAAGGATGGCCTATTGTAGTTATTGATCTGAAGGACTGTTTTTTTTTTTTTTTTTTTTTTTTTTTTTTTTTTTTTTTTTTTTTTTTTTTTTTTTTTTTTTTTTTTTTTTTTTTTTTAACCATACCTCTACAAGAACAAGATAAAGAGAAGTTCGCTTTCACTATACCTACTTTCAATAATGCACACCCAGTCAAAAGGTACCAATGGAGGGTCCTTCCACAGGGATGTTGAATAGCCCGATCCTATGCCAATATTTTGTCTGACAATTATTAGAAGTGATACGCAAACAATTCCCACAATCTATCATTTACCATTATATGGATGATATATTGTTAGCGGACCCAGACATAAATACCTTAAAAAGACTGTTTGAAGAAGTGAAGAAGATGTTGCCTGATTGGGGACTTCACATTGCCCCTGAAAATATACAAAGAGGGGATTCTATCAATTATTTGGGATATAAAATAGGCTTGCAAACAATTAGACCTCAGAAGGTACAACTTAAGAGGGACAGATTAATGATTTTCAGAAACTATTAGGGGATATCGCCCACATACGACCAGTTATTCATATTAAAAACTATGAACTGGTTCATTTGTTTAAAATTTAGATGGAGATAAGGATCTGAATAGTCCCAGGAAATTCTCTGCTGAAGCTGTGAAAGAATTAGCATTGGTGGAAAAAAGATTACAAGAAGCACATGTTAACCATATAGACCCAGACCTTGACTGCATCCTGGTTATTTTGCCTTCTGAATAATCCCCTACAGTAGTCATAATGCAAAGAGAAAATATTATATTAGAATGGATATTTCTGCCACATACAGCAAATAAAAAACTGAAAACATACATTGAAAAGATTTCAGATTTGATCTTCAAAGGAAAATTCAGCCTTCGACAATTGACTGGAAAGGATCTGGCAGAAATTGTTGTACCTTTGACCAATGAGGAAATTGATCAATTATGGGCAGACAATGAACCTTGGCAAAAGGCCTGTAGTGGTTTTCTGGGGGAGATTAATAATAAATATCCCTGAAGCAAAAGGATTCAGTTTATAAAGAAAACTAATTGGATTTTCCCCCATGTGGTACAGGATAAACCTATTTCTGGAGCTCCTACATTTTTTACTGATGCAAATAAAACAGGAAAGTCTCATTATAAATCAGAAAACTTCAGTAAGGTGACACAGAGTCCTTATGATTCTGTTCAGAAGGCAGAACTGTATGCCATTATTACGGTGTTATTGGATTTTACCAGACCTCTTAACCTGATAACTGACTCTCATTATGCAGAAGGAGTTGTATTTCATATTGAAACTGCTGACTTTATTCCTGATGATACAGAATTAACCTTTTTGTTTGTACAGCTACAGAATATCATCAGAAATAGAACACATCCTATGTATATAACATATATCAGGGCTCATTCAGGCCTTCTTGGCCCTTTATTACAGGGTAATGATGAGATTGATCAGTTATTGATAGGGAATGTGGTAGAAGCCTAAGAATTTCACAAGAAGCATCATGCCAATAGCAAGGGATTAAAGAAGAGTTTTCCCATCACTTGGCATCAAGCCAAGGAAATTTTGCGAAAGTATGACAAGTGTTCCCTTTATAATCAACCATTCTTACCTGCTGGGAGCAATCCTAAGGGTACAAGGAGCAATGACATTTGGCAGATGGATGTGTTTCACTTCCTGGAATTTGGTAAGATGAAATATGTTCATCATACCATTGACACCTACTCAGGAATGAAGTGCACTACCGCCCTGAGTTCTAAAAATGCTAATGCAGTACTCACTCACCTTCTGGAAGCCATGGCCATATTGGGAATTTCTGATCAGATTAAGACTGACAATGCTCCAGCACATGTTTCCCAGAAAATGAAGCAGATTTTTGGATCTTATGAGGTAAAGCACCTTACTGGAATATCACACAATCCCACTGCTCAAGCAGTTGTGGAAAGATCCCATCGCACCTTGAAAGAGATGGTTCATAAACAGAAAGGTGGTATGAAAAAACCTAGGGAGAGTTTACATAGTGCCTTGTTGACATTAAACTTTCTTAATGCTGATGAGAAAGGAACTTCAGCTGCAGAGAAACACTGGGTAATAGAAAGGATTTCTGAGTTGAATCAACCTGTTTATTTCAAGGATGTACTAACTTCAGAATGGAACCCAGGGCATGGCATGTGCTTTGTTGGGGTAGGGGTTTTGCTTTTGTTTCCACAGGAAGAGAGAAAATATGGGTACCAACAAGACTGATAAAGAACCGATTCGAAAAGAAGAACCCTCCTTAGGAGAAGGAGTAATGGCTTGTCTACCGATAAGACTATACATCTATACATATAGATAAGACTACTGATAAGACTATACATCTATACACATAGATAAGACTATACATCTATACATATAGATGTATACACAACTATACATCTATATCTAATGATTATGTATTTATGTATATAAAGGAGGTCCTAGTTTGGTAACAAAAAAGGCTGGCTTTGGGGGTGGAGCAAGTGGCTTTCTCCCTCTCTAAACCCAAGCATATTGGTAAATAAAACTTTAGAGACTCTGTCTCACATCAGAAAAGCCACCTGAGGTGAGACAGAAAAATAGATGAAATATATAAGGACCAATATTATCTCACTTTTGCTTTAAATCTTAAATCTTACTTCTTTCTACATTTCTTACTCTCTTAATCAAAAAAAAATCTTGTCTGCACACAATTCTTTCTGATGGTTCAATATCTTCAGTTAATAGTATTCATTGGATTCCCCACTATAAAAAACAATTTCTCCTACCAGCACTCTCCAAGGCATCCAGAAGGAAGATGGGGCCCCCAATGGGGAAAAAAAGCAGAAAATGAAAGAC
The DNA here is from genome assembly GCA_004025045.1 of Sigmodon hispidus. NCBI lineage: Eukaryota > Metazoa > Chordata > Mammalia > Rodentia > Cricetidae > Sigmodon > Sigmodon hispidus. The sequence continues at coordinate 56,742 of PVIH01010267.1, forward strand.
CTTTGAGACAGAGAAAGAAGGAACCTGCTGTATGTCACTCAGTGATCACTTCTGAGGTATAGACCAATCAGGACAGTTTCATATCATATTTTTAACAAGAATTTCAGATGGACTCACACAGTATGATTAGAATGGTTATAGACATTTGTGAAATGGTTATATATATGTTTACAGTTACTTCATTAGGACTTAACCATTGTTTAGTTTACAGGACCCCACAGAGATACTGTCGCCCACAGGCCAGCATGAAGCAACTTAATGAAAGAATTTCATCCCTTTCCAGATAAGTTGGTCATCCAAGGGAGGGTTATGGTTGTTAGTTTTTTTTCACATGGCACGTGATTTTGGAATCTCAACACCGGAAGTACCATACTAGAGTTTATTACAGCAGGGAACAGAGATAGGGGCAGAAGGGAGCAGAGAGAAAAGGGGAAGGGACTGGGGCTTGTGTGTACCCTTTCATTAAAAGGGTGGGTGGACCCATGTTTGCATCGCCATACCCAGGGCGATGATTGACAGTTACATTCCAGGTGAATGCAAGCTTTGGAAATCCTTACATTCCACTCTTTGATCATATATATAAAAACTGTGTTTATGGTGGGGGGGCAGAAATAGGTCGTCGTGGTCTTGGCTGCTTCCTGCTGACATAAGGATGGAGAGGTCTTTGGTTCATCTTGCTGGCAGAATGAAGGATTTGGATCATAGGGCCATGGAAGTTTGTTTCCTGGAGCTCGGAAAAAAATATGAGTTAGTGATAGATCTTTGGGAGTGACTAAAGGGAAAGGAGTTTGGAAGTAAACCTTGAGTTAGCTGGGTGTGTGAATGGTTCTTTTCTTTTGCTAAGGGATTCTATTGTCTGCAGTGATAGAGCTTTGGGGGTAACAGGCTAAGGGGAAAGGAGGGAAGAAAGAAACTTGGGAGTAAACCTTGAGTTAGCTGCATTGTGTGAATAGTTATTTTCTTCTGCTAAGGGATCCTATTGTCTGCTGTCTGCATGTTAATGTCCATGGATCTTTGCTAGGTCTGGTAAAGAGAAAGGATTAAAGTGTCCTGTATTTTGCCTACTTGGACTCCTGCAGGGGGCGGTAAGGAATGGTCTTTGTTTTACCTGCAATGCATCTTCAGGGAGTGGCTGCTTTAACTACTGAGTTGAAGGATCCTTTGTTTACCTTGGATTCCAAGCAGACTGCCTGGGGCTCTTTGTTTACCACCTTGGCTTCTGCTCTGGCAGACTGCAAAGGAAGCTTGGAGCTGGTTTTTTCTTTTAAGATTTTGGGTCTCCTGTCTGACTATTTTGAGGAGGGGGGATAAAAGGTTTAAGATTAGACAAATGAATCCAATGTGGGAAGAGTTTAGCAGCTGTAGTAGTTGTCAGAATTACTCTATATGGTCCCGGTCTACTTTGGAGTGAGGGGAGAAGGCAGGTGATGGAAGAGGGGAGGAAGCAGATTGTCAGGAAAGTAGAACTTACAGGCTGATTGGATAGTAAAAGGAGCAGAGGAACAGTTGGAATGGCTGGCGAGGCTGGGTTTAGGCGAATGTGATCACTAAATGAAATGTGATCTCACTTTTGCCAAGAAATCTCTTCTCATCAAAGCTGTTGGACAACTTGGCATAACTAAAAATGACTGAGTAATAGGAATTCCTCTAAAATGCAATTAAGCGGCAGTGTCTGATAAGGTTGCATGGATTTGCCTCCTACCCCAACAATTGTAAGGCCTGAAAGAAAGAGATCCCAATACTCTTGCAGAACTGAGAACGCAGCTCCAGTGTTCACCAGGAAAGAAATGGTCCGGCCAGAAACCTCAATATCCACCCGAGGCTCTCTCTGTGTGATAATTATTTGCTGGACCGAAAGGGCCTGGGCACCATCATTTATCCTCGGCCAGTCCTAGGACATTATGCACCTCATCCAAGCTTATTGTGTCCCCACCCTTTGATGCAGGGCCACAGCTGCCTGACCAGTGGTGTCTATAACACTTAGGACATGACCTGGATGGCCTCTGTGGATCTGGGCATGAACAACAGTAGATAGTAAAGGCCTATGTGGCCACAGCGGACACAAGCACTGGAGTGCTTTTCCAAGTGCTTCTGTCTGCTCATCCCAAGAGGCAGTGGTGGAGGGGCTGGCCTGATGGCCTCTGCCAGTAGGAGGTATTTCTCCTGCTGAATTCTCTCATCTCCAGAAGTACCATACTAGAGTTTATTACAGCAGGGAGCAGAGATAGGGGCAGAAGGGAGCAGAGAGAGAAGGGAAGGGGCTGGGGCTTGTGTGTACCCTTTCATTAAAAGGGTGGGTGGGCCCATGTTTGCATTGCCACACCCAGGGGGATGATTGACAGTTACATTCCAGGTGAATGCAAGCTTTGGAAATCCTTATAATGATCAATTATCATTTTGATATGATGGTTATAAGTTAATCTTGGGTAGAGGATAGAATGATATTATAGATGTAGGAATTTCAAAAGAGAGAGAGAGAGAGAGAGAGAGAGAGAGAGAGAGAGAGAGAAAGAAAGAAGGAAAAGGGAATAGATAGGAGATCATTATACTTGCAAACAACTATTAACTAAAGGATGTATGAAAAATGAATTGCCATGGTACAAATGTTTGTATATTGGTACAAATGGGAAATCAATCTATATGTTTGATTGAGATAATATGTATATTGCTACAAAGTTGAGTGTATAATTGCCTTAATTTGCACGTGTCTACCTCTGTTTAAAATATTTTGCACATTGATGTGTATTATGTACATTGCCATTTCCATAATGCAATTTCTACCTCTAATTATTTATGCTATAACATTTGTTGTAACATATACACAAGTTATTTTATATAACTCTGTTCAGATATTTTGTATAATGATATATAGTTAGGATATTATTGTCTTTTGATACGAAATGTGTATTTTGGTCAGTATTCATAAGATTGTTATACTTGAAATTACTATGAAGGAGCTGTACACTCATTTTGGAATGCCTATTTTTACAATGTTAGCTTCACTTTCTTGGTTGATTGGGATTGCAGATTATGGTTACTCAGATTTGCCACCTAATAGGGTATTTAGGATTTTTGGAAACATATTAGAATATATCAGGTAGATAGGCATCTTCAACCACTTCATAGACCGAGAGAATATGGCATTCAAGATTTTGTTGTCTAGAATTTGGCCTTGAGAGACATGACAACTACTGGCATCACCGTTCCTTTCTCAAGGTGGTGTTGAGCATCACAGACATCTTGCAAAGAGATTGTCTTGTTTGGCAAACAATGACCTGAGGGGCAGAGAACAGCACTTGCCCTGACTGCTGTCAGCGTGCTCACTGTCTGAAATGGATGAGCAGGATGAAGGATAGAGACTGCCGAAGCCTGCCTAGACAGGATAAGATGGCCCTACCAAAAAAATACCGTGCTTCTATGGAGACTTGTCAGATATCATAGGCCCATGGCCACAAGGATGGATGATCTCATTGTACAAAGAAGTGGTGGATGACTGTCCAGGTAGTTAACTGTTATTGTCTTCTCCTAAATTTTGGAAGTTACTTCATCATGCTTCCAACTTCAGGTATATATTTTCCTTCTCAGGTCTGATGGTATTGAAGACTGGATAGTTGAGATTGTTATTATTTCACATCTCAGCAAGGACACTCAGATGTTAGAACTTTATTGTTCGAGATAAACAGCCTTGAAGCAATCCCTGTGCATTTCCTCTTATCAACATTTTAGACATTAAATTGCACCTTGTATTTGTTGTTTGTTAGTGGTAGTTTGACCTCACTTATGTTAGTACCTTTCTCTTCCCCAGACACTGCCTTATGATGATCCCTATTGTATGTAGTTTTTTTTTTTTTTTTTTTTTTAAAACTTTATTTATTTATTTGCCTTGGTGTTTGCCTGGAACTGGAACTACAGACAGTTGTTAGCTGCCATGTGGGTGCTGGGAATCGAACCCGGGTCCTCTGGAAGAGCAGACGGTGCTCTTAACCGCTGAGCCATCTCTCCAGCCCCTGTATGTAGTTTTATATTTAGTTTAGAACCCTCTTATTTAGACGAAGGGGGAGATGTAGCAGGAAATCCAAAGCTACACAGATAAACTGAGCCAGAGTGCTGAGCCGGGCAGAGCATGGTCAACTGGGAGGAAACGACAAAAGAGGGACACGCTGGAAGAAGGAAGCAGACATGCATTGCTGGAATAGTGGCGTGGGGTAGGAAGGACCATCCGGCTGGGATTGCTCCTGCTCTCCGTAGTTAGGATCTCTCCTGCTCTCCCTGGCTGGGATCACTCCTGCTCTCTGTGGTTAGAGTCACTCCTGCTCTCTACGGTTAGGATCACTCCTACTCTCCGCTGTTGGGATCGCTCCTACTCTCCACGGTTGGGATCACTCCTGCTCTCTGCTTCTGCACACTTTTCCTACCTTTTCTCCTCCTCCCCGGGAAAAATCCCTGTTCTGTAAGTAATTTTTAAATAATAAACCTTATTTAGCATATATTTTATGGTGGGTTAATACTGTAATAATCAACATAGTAAAAATGGCAATTCTACCAAAGGCATTCTACAGATTCAATGCACTGCCCATCAAAATTCCAACACAATATTATTTGGACCTTGAAAGAACAATACTCAATTTCATTTGGAATAATAGGAAAGCCAGGATTGTCAAAACAATTTTACTCAACAAAAGAACCTCAGGAGGTATCACTATCCCTGACTTCAAGTTATTCTATAGAGCTACAGTAATAAAAATAGCCTAGCACTGGCATAAAAACAGACTTGTGGATCAATGGAATAGAATTGAAGATCAAGACATTAACCCAAAAACCTATGAACACCTCATCTTTGACAAAGAGGCCCAAAACATTCAACAAAAAAAAGATAGTATATTTAACAAATGGTGTTGGCACAGCTGGATGGAAGTGTGTAGAAAAATGCAAATAGATCCGAGCCTGTCACCCTGCACAAAACTCAAATCCAAGTGGATCAAAGACCTCAACATAAACCCAGCCACTTTAAACTTGATAGAAAAGAAAGTGGGAAATACTCTTCTACGAATTGGCACAGGTGACCACTTCCTAAATATAACACCAGTGGCACAGACACTAAAACCAACAATCAGTAAGTAGGATCTCCTGAAGCTAAGAAGCTTCTGTAAAGACAAAGACACTGTCTATAGGACAAAACGACAGCCTATAAAATGGGAAAAGATTTTCACCAACCCTACAAATGATAGAGGACTGATCTCTAAGATATATAAAGAGCTCAAGTATCTAGAGCCAAAACCTTGAATAACCTCATCAAAAAATGGGGTTCAGATCTAAAAAGGGAATTCTCAGCATAGGAATTACAAATGGCTGTAAGGCACCTGAAAAATTGCTCATCATCTTTAGTCATCTGAAAAATGCAAATCAAAACAACTTTGAAATAGCATCTAACACCTGTTAGATTGCATAAGATAAAAGGCACAGATGACAGCCTATGTTGGACAGGATGCAGAGCAAGGGGAAAATTCCTCCATTGTTGGTGGGAGTGTAAGCTTGTTCAGCCACTTTGGAATGCAATATGGCTGTTTCTCAGAAAATTGAGAATCAATCTCCCCAAGGACCCAGCAATACCACTTCTGGGTGTATACCCTAAAGATGCACAGTCACACTCCAAAGGCATTAGTTCAACTATGTTCATAGCAGCATTATTTGTAATAGCAAGAACCTGGAAACAACCTAGATGTCCCTCAACTGAAGAATGGATTAACAAACTGTGGTACATCTACACAATGGAGTACTACTCAGCAGTAAGAAAAAATGATATCCTAAAATTTGCAGGCAAATGAATGGACTTGGAGAATATTCTCCTGAATGAGGTATCACAAACTCAGAAAGATAAGCAGGGGATGTACTCACTTATTAGTGGTCTCTAAACAAACAAACAAACAAACAAGAAAAAAGCCAAGCATACCCAAGCTGTAAACCACAACCACTGAACAGCTTGGGATCAGAAACACCCTGGACTGACTCTTTGGATCCCACTCCACCTAAAGGAACACCTGATTCACTCTTGAGGGAGGAGGGACAAAACTGGATTTGCCAGGAGTGGAGACTGAAGTAAGCATTATTGGATCAGTGGGACCATGGGACTGTCTGCTGCCTGCCCAGGGAGGGGATGGGGAATGGTGGAGAAGAAAAAATGATCTGACGTGGCGGGAGGGGGAAGGGGCCAAGAATAATGATATATAGGGATAGAAAGCGTGACATCTTTGTTCTATATAATATAAAATGAAAAGAAAAAGAAAAAGCAAGAACACGACCACCAATAACTCTGCCAGTGACCAATCCTTCAGCTGCCTTACATGATCCTCCTTTAGATATGGGTTCTATATTGCCCGAAAATGACCCTCATAAGGGTAAAGAATTTGAAAACACATATCTTGATTTTTATCTACTTGCTAATGAGAATTTAGAAGAGTCTATAAATGTGAAGTTTTCAGCCTAGGCAAGGTAGGAGCAACAGGAAAACCAAATTCATTTTTAAATTTCTCCCCAGCCTCATGAGCTACTCTTGGTATCTTCAGTGTAAATTTGACAAAGGAATTATTCAAATTTAGGAATTACAGTGTCTCCCAGTTGAATTACAAACAATGAACAAACATATATATAGTATTAAACTATACAGAAATTTGTTATTTTCTCACTAGTCTAAGTATGTATTATGTCCTTAAATATGTACTACGGTAGCTGTGGGCTGTTGAGTCTTTGAATCCCAAATGTCCTGTTTCTCTGGTAATACTAAATATTTTAGTATTTTCTGTTTACTTAAAATTATTTAAATTACTTTAAAATTTAAATTATTTAAAAATTAAATATTAAAAGGTGGATACATTAGGTTTACTCTATCTCTAGCCCTTAGTGAAGAATTTCCACCTCAAGTTACCCAAAGTGAGATGGAAGAGATTATTGTCCCCTTGATAAAAACCAGTTATTAGAAAAAAATCTAGAGTGGATCTGAGAAGTGTAGATGTACATAGGTTACACAAGTACTACCCCATTTACAAAACAGTTAAGCAACCACTTATTTCTGTTGCCTAGAGGCTAACTTTCTGAAATTATGGTACATGTATCCATAAATACTCAAACTCATGTAAAAACTGCATGTGGGAGACTGAAGAAATGCCTCTGTACTTAATGGCTTACCCTGCATTCCAGGAAAGTCAGGTTCAGTTCCCAGAACCCACACTGATTACACAGGTACAGGTTCCAGGTCTCACAAAGAACCCTAAGTTCCTGTTTTCAGCATCCACACTACCAGTTCACAATTCACTGTAACTAACTATCTCTGGGAAATTTATCACCTTCCTGCCACCACACACCTGCATGTATCTGGCATACATTCACACAAACACGCTCATATAAATAGTTACATAAAAATATGCTTGCATGTAGATTGCCTTGGCTACTAAAACACTTGTTAGATGTATTGATAACATTTTGTTTACAATCTTCCATGTATGTACAGACTATAGGTCAATATGGAAATTTATCTTTGGATCTGGTCCTTACGATGTCTGTCAGAACACTGCTCAGGAATGGAATCATGTGAGGATAATTTTGAGTACTTATGAGAAAACTCCAAGAAAACAAGACAAGAGTCTTGTGAATCCAGTTTCTTCAAAATACAGAATTGTGAGCCAAGAATGGTGGCACAGACCTTTAATCTCAGCACTTGGGAAGCATAGTTATGCAGATCACTGTGAGTTTGAGGTCAGCTTGGTCTACAATGTGAGTTCAAGGGCAGCCAAAGATATTACATAAAGAAACTCTATCTCAAAAAAAAAAAAAATCACCACCAAACAATCAAACAAACCTCATAGACTGTTCTAGAGACCTTTTGGTATGCCCTCCTTGGATAGAAGTGAGTTTATTTCAGATTAATCATCATTGCTTGCTATCATTACTTGATTAATAATGTGTTAAACTCTCCTCTATGTGTGTCTTTGAAAAATTTAAATACACATCTTATATATTCTGAAGATGATCTTGAAGCATGGAGTGAAGAATTCGACAATCCATATAATTTTGAACTCGCCTCACCTTTTAACAAGAATTTAGAAGAGCCTTTTAGAAAGCTAATTTTACAACCAAGGCAGGCCAGGGAAAGCTAAGGGAACAGAATTTATTTAACTATCTCTCAAGTGCTGTGCCAGATGTTTTTAGTGCAATTTTAGAAAAATCAAAAATGTTTAACAGGAATTATGCATAGATATAACAAAAGATTTTAGAAAGGTCTGTGCTTCCTAAAGATCTATTGTTCCATACTATTATGAGTATCTTTTTTAGTGAAAACAATAGTGCGCAATGGTAGCCATGTGGTTTCTACAACTGCTAAAATGGTTGTTAGCTCTTGTCAGCTATTCTAGTGGTAAATGTGGCTACAGATAAACCCCATGGAAAAGTTTGACAGCTAGGACTAAGATGCTCCTGAACATTTCACATGAAATTCTGACAGGAAATGACAGATGAGCAGCAAAAGGATTATTGTAGCATAATATATTCCTTGCAGCCATTCTACATGTTAGGGACATAGCTATGGCTGTTTGGGTGAAAACTGATGTGGGATCTAACTTTGGGTGTAGTTATACAACTATTATACAAAGTCCCTCTGAGCCTTATGCTGATTTCATGGGAAGATCCAAATCTGCTATTGAAAAACAAGTAAAAGGGGAACAAAATCAAGAGTTATTATTAAAGAGTTAGCTTTTGGTAATGCCAGTGAAGATTGCCAAGAAATAATTAGATCTCAGAAGGAGTTAGGAAATGTTATGGACTTTCTGAAGTTATGTAGACATCTGAGAACCTATAAACAGTACAAAATTAGCTGCTTTAAAGCCTGTATGTTCAAAGACAGATGTTAGAAATGTTTCAATTGGGACTGAGCTGGTCACTTAAATAAACAATATAAATTTTCCTTATAACAAATGGATGTTCATAATCAATGAGCTCTTGACTTATGCTATAAATGCAAGAAAAACAAACATTTTGACTAATGCAGATCTAAATTTGATAAAAATAGCAACAGATTGTCTAGTAACAATAACAACACTAGTCAACAACAGGAATAATGGGACCTCTCTCAGTCCCTGTAAAATTAGTGGGCTTAAAGCCAAAAAAAATAAAAAATAAAATTTGTGCCAGCTGGAGATTATAACCAATTTAATCTCTTGTTACAAGCTGCTATTCTAAAAAGTGCTGCTATTAATATTCCTTGGCCTAAAGATATTGCCAATTCTCTTCTTCAATGTCTTTTTAAGTTACATACATGATATCAGGACTTATATTCCCTGGACTTTTATAGGGTCACAGTAGTTTATCATAAAGGAAACATAGTTCATACAAAAGTCATTGATGAAAACTATACAAGGGAAAGTGCAGTCATGCTCATAGTGCCCACTGGTTGATAATTTAAAACAGGAAAAAAATCTTCAGTTATTATTTTTGCCTTTTGTGGCCCCTTCATGGAGGATTTGGTAGTACAAATAAAACTGTAGTTTTAAGTATTTAATTGAAGAAAAATAATAAACCACTACTGTACTTAAAAATAAAAAAAGTCTTTGAGAGAATTGGTTAATTCTGGAGTAGATGCCTTTATTAAAACTATAAAAGAATGACTGCTTACATGGCCTGGTAGTAAATTCAAACCTGATAATATTGGGAAATATGAGCTCCAAAGAGATTTAAAAAGGACTACAAAGTTAAATTGCAAAGGTCCAAAAGGCATAATGACAATCCCCCAGTCTTCTGTTTGGGTTCATCTTTGGAGAAGAAACTTTCTACAACAAACTACTGCAGAGATCTCTCTTTTCATCACTAAGGTTACCTATTATTCAAAAGAGCAATGGCTTATGTAAATGATGAGATGGCAAAGGGGTAAAGTACTAGGGAAAGAGTTGCAAGGGATTTTTGAACCTATGTTTCAACAAGAATAAAATCATAAACATAGAATGAGTTTTTATTGGGGCCATTGAAAAAAATGCATTAATGGCTCATTTTAAAGGCAAAGTTACAAGTTCTTCATCAGTCAGAGAGCAGTTGGAGGAGAACATATAACCCCCTTTTTCTTTCTGAAATCCTGTTTTTGTCATTAAAAAGAAATTTGGTAAATAGTGAATATTGATTGACTTACAGAATGTTAGTGCTATCATGTGGCCAATGGGAACTTTACTGACTGGTTTACCTATGCATACAGCTAGCTACTCCTAAAGATTGGCCTTTAATTAATTTGTTTTAAAAGAATGCTTTACATTTTATATATATATACATTATGTATACATATATACATTATGTATACATATATACATTATGTATACATATATATATAATGTAAAGCATTCTTTATATATATATTCGTCTTGATTACAAGACATATTTTACCATTTTTGGTCCCTTACTCAAATATAAAGGACTTCAGCTCTGATATCAATGGATTGTATTTACTCAAGGCATAAAAAAATTCCCCTAACATGTGTCAATACTACATAGAAAAAATTTTTATCAACTTTGAGATGCCATCTTACACCTGTCAGAATGGCCAAGATCAAAAACACAAATGACAGCCTGTGCAGGAGAGGATGTGGAACAAAGGTAACACTCCTCCATTGTTGATGGGAGTGTAAACTTATACAGCCACTTTGAAAAGCAATATGGAGGTGTCTCAGAAAACTGGGAATCACTCTTCCAAGGATCCAGCAATACCGCTATTGGGTATGTATTCAAAGGATGCACATTCTTATCCCAAAGACAGAAGTTTAATTATGTTCTTAGCAGCATTATTCATAATAGCAAGAACCTAGAAACAACCTAGATGCCCCTCAACTAAAGAATGGATTAACATATTGTGGTACATCTACACAATGTAGTACTACTCAGCAGAAAAAAAAAAAAAAAAAAAAGGACTTCTTAAAATTTTCAGGCAAATGGCTGGATTTGGAGAATATCTTCCTGAGTCAGGTAACAGAGGCCCAGAAAGACAAGCATGGGGTGTAGTCACTCGTAAGTAGACTCTAGACAAAAAGCAAAGAATGCTCAAGCTGCAAACCAAACCCCTGAACACCTTTGGATCAGAAGAAATTTAAGGGAGACATCTAGGGATCCCAATGGAAAAAAACAATAGAGAATATCTCCTGAGTAAATTTGGATCATAATGGGTAGTGATGAAGGAGAGGTGGAAACAAATCATGAGAAAAGGAGTTGGTTGAGTGTGAGGAGCAACAAAGAAGGAGAAAAAAAGAGATGGATATCCTGATAGAGGAACCCACTGTGGGGCTAGAAAAAGGTCAGGTACTAGGGAATCCTCCATGAACCCACAGGATGTCCCTGGATAGGACTCTAACCAAAAGTGGAAGGGGTGCCTAAACAGGATTTCCCTTATAATCAAATACCCTAAGTGTCACTATAGAACCTTCATCCAGCAATGAATAGAGGCAGAAGCAGAGATCCATAGCTAAGCACCAGATAGAACTCCCAGTCCAGAGAGAGAGAGAGAGACAGAGAGACAGACAGAGACAGAGACAGAGAGACAGACAGAGAGAGAGACAGACAGAGAGAGAGAGTCTATATGAGCAAAGGGATAGGGATTAAGAGGAGGAATCCCACAGAGATGGCTGGCTGGAGCTTTGTGGTGCTCACTGAACCAAAAACAGCCACTGGGGAATCATCAGGAACAGGAGCTAAACCCTCCAAAGGTAGATGACTGTCAAATGGCAAGGGCAGTATGTGGAACCTCATGGAGTAGGGTAAAGCTATGTTCCTGTGAATGAACTGACACCTTGAAGCCCATTCCCTACACATGAACACCTAACCCAGACCTAATATTGGAATGAGGGGATCAGATCTACCTCAAATGGATACACCAGACTGAACTGACCCGTCTTGGGACTCCTTACTGTTCTTGAAGAATGGATGGGGGATGGAGTGGGGGTAGTCTGGGGGGAGGACTGGGCAGGATTGGGAGGAGGGAAGGGAAGACAAGCAGGGAGATACATGGAAAAAACCTTTTTAAATAAAAAAGGAGGGGAAGAAAAATTTTTTATAGCATATGAAGCAGACCTTTCCTCAGGGTTATATTATTTATTATATGGATGACATCCTGTTATCCATCTCTAAAGAGGAAGAGCATTAATGCATGTATGATAGGACTCAGTATATGACATGTAAGTTACATATGAGCTTATTATTTTTTCTGAGAAGGTACAAAGATCAGACACTAAAATATTTGGGACAACTAATGACTAGGAAAACTGTTAAACCCCAAAATCTGTCCATTAAACAAGGTATTTTAAAGACACTTAACATCTTTCTGAAATTATTAAGAATTATTAACTGGCTCTGTCATACATTAGGTACATCTAATTATGCACTAACCAATCTATTTAAAACTCAAAAGGGAGAGTCAGAATTGAATAGTCTTTGTGTTATCTCAGAGACATAAAAGAGAACTACTGCTTTTTGAATCCAGATAGAAAGAGGCATTTATATATTATGTGGATCCTTCACTGCCTTTAAATCTATTTTATTCTCATAGTTGTCTTTTATAAGTATTATAGCACAAGAGTATAAATCTTTGTAATAAGTTTATTATGATATGAGGCCCATAAAGTACTAATTGCTTATCTTATTCTTGCTTAATAGTAAATCAGGGAAAGACCTGCTGTCAACAATTATATGGATTTGATCCTTGCATTTTTTATACTTAATTAGTGATCAGTTTTTAAGAACATTACAGAACTATACTGTGTTTCATATTTTATCTGTAGATTACTATGGAAAGATAGGCGATCATTATTCAATTGATAAGAACTGGAAATTTTGCATATAAAATTGTCCAATCTTCTCCCATCCTCAGGCAGATACCTATTTTATTGATGGTTCATCTAAAAGTATGGGAGAAATTAAAGGTCAAGATATTAATCAATCTATATTTTCATAATTTATAATACATGGAATTAAGATATTTTACAAAGCATATGTAGTGTGCCTGTAATTCAAATCTTAAGGCTAAGGCACAAAATAATGAGTTTTAGGTCAATTTGAGCTACAGAGAGCATTCAAATTCAATTATGGCTGCACAGTAAGACCTTATCTCATGATAAATAAGAAAACAACAGCACCTACCCATATAAAGATAAATAAAAGTAAATTAAATAAATTGAAAATTTCCAAGGAAAACATTTGGAAGTTTTTCTAAGCTTTGTTAAAAAAAAAAAAATTCACCTGACTGGTATGAACACTAATTTCAAGACTGGATCAGATTGTCCATTAAAGAACACTGTGTGACATGAAATGAGTATGCATAAGACAAAAGTAATGGAGAGGTCACAGTAAATAACAAAGTTACAAAGTTTGATTAATGTGGTGATAAGTTGTGTATTAAATAAATATTGCCTGAAGACCAGAGGACACAGTCACCCACAGAGTTAGCCATAGAGGTCAGGCACAGTGATGGCACACACTTTTAATGCTAGCACTTAGGAGGCAGAGATCTATCTGAATCTCTGTGAGTTCAAGACAACACTGGGCTACATGAGATTGATCTAGTCCAGGAGAAAAACAGAGCCAGGCAGTGGTGACACACACCTTTAATCCCAGTACTTGGGATCCCATATCTCTGCTCCCTGTACTTGGGAAGCACACAAGCACTAGGAAGCTTGAAAAGAGAAGTGATATAGTTGGGTAGAAAAAGAAATATAAGGTGGGAAGAGACAAGAGTTCTTTCCTTGCAGTTCTCTTTGCTTCTCCTATACATCTGAGGATTCATAAAAATAGAATCTACCTCTTTTGGACTGAGGAGTTGGCTGGGTGAGAAGTAGCTGTGGCTTGTTCCTCTGTCTCTTTCATCATTCAGTTTTTCCCCAATATTTAGCTCCAGGTTTTTATTATAAGACCAATTAAGATTCTCACAATTAAGATAATAATCAGTAATGTTTCGTCCCTGATTAATTTAGGTTGAGTAGTGAGTAGTCTTAAAATTGACACATATTACTTTCGAGTCCATAATAGATTTTTGTGGTAGATATTAATTATAAGCCCAATCATACCAGGTCAGCAAAAAGTTATAAAGAATAAAATGTTTTTAACATACAAACAGTCAAAATTCAATTTGAAATCAAATAAACAGAGCTGTTTCCAGCAGCATTTGTCCATGGTACACTGTGTATGTCATCAAGTATACAGCATCAATAAACACTACCTGAACACACCTCAGCTCTGCTTTAAAATTACTATTTGTTATGAATTATAGTGTTTACTACATATAGATAGTCTATGATTTAGTTGTGGATGCAAACCCTGATATTTTCCTATGGTTAGTCCTAATATTCGATTAGTATATCACTGAATTGTACTATGTGAGAATATTTGAGTCTAAAATAAATGTTGGAGAGTTTGAAGAAATAGTTCAGTGGTTATAAGGCCTCAGTTTTGTTTTCTAGCACCTGCTGTGGCTCATAGCCTTTGGTAATGCAATTTCAATGTGATCCAATGCTTTGTGCCTTCTTTGGCTCCACAGGCACCAGACACTTAAGAGGTGCACAGATATACTTGTGAGCAAAACACACAAATACATAAAATAAATTAAAATTAAAAATTTAATTGATATTTGTGTTTTATAAAAAATATTGTAAGCATATTTTAGTTAAGAGTTAGCAGAAAATTTATAAAAGTCTCTTAAATGGTTCTAAACTGCCCTGGCCAGCAGGGTCTTCAGCGTGGATGTGAATCTGGAATGAAACAAGTGAACAACAGGAACACAAAGAACAGAAGGACAAGACAAATCTCTCTGTTCAAGTCCTCCTAAGCTTTATTATTTCAGCCAGTATGTATACAGAGTCTCTGCTATGCAGGTAGCTGGGAGGAAAGGGGTGGGATATTCAAAAGAATGTGACAAGCCTGTGAGGGGAAGTAACAGACAGGGTAGAATTGATATGGAAATCTATCTGTTATCAGCTGAGGACCTGGGGGATGTCACCTGCTGAGCTGAGAGGATCAAACAGAAAGCCTGGAGTCATGGTTTAGCTTAAAACAATAAGGATGTAGCCTTCTGGCAAATGGCTATCTGTATGAGCTAACTTATAAAATATGGCTAAGTTAGACTTTGGCTCCCAACACTAAACATCTGCCAATTTGTCGTAAATGCTTGCACAAAATGTCATTCTTAGCATTAACTATTATAAAATTAAAACATCAACAACTACAAAAACCATGATATATACTCTGTCATGCAGTATCTAATAGTTAAGATCTTTCTTTTATATAAAAGTGGAGGAGCACATTCATACTATTAGTATGTAATTTGTTTTTTATCTGTAGGCAATGGTAAAACTTTATATATGTATATATATATACATATATATATATATATCTCAAAGCATGCTTAAAATATTTTATAATTTTTTTAATCAGTAAATGTTTGACTGATATATGTACCTATCTATATACCTGTATACTCAAGGTCAGAAATGGAGATTGCAAAGTGAAAATATTAAAAAAAAAGCTTTCTATAATATCCATTAGCAGGGATAAAATATTACTCAAAACTGAAGTATGAAGAACATAGTTAATTAAATTCAATTATTAAATAGAAGCATCAAGAAAGAATAATAATTTGGGTTCTGAAAAAATTTTTGTGTTTCATTGGGCATTCTACTAGTCTGTTATATGTCTCACTTTTTCAACTTCATTATGAAACAGAATGGACACATAGAGAAAATATACAAGATGCTTTAGTACTCAAATACTAACTTGAGGGATGGCAAAAAATAGGAGAAGAGAGAGAGCAAAGACAAAGTGATGAACACTTCTATAATTTAAGTTCATAGAAATGTATTTAACTGGAGAATTCAGATGAAAGAAAATATTATTTATAAGGTAGCACTTTTCCTGCAAACAAAAAAAAAAGCTGAGAGATGTCATTCAACTAAGCCAATATTATACACTTAATCAATTTTAGTGTTCTTAGCAAATACATACATATTTTAGACTAAATTATTTTTAAATTTTTTTTTCTATATCTACCACTGCTCCCCTCTCTTTCTTCTGCCCAGTCCCTCCCAGTCCTCCCTCAGCCTCCTCTCATCCCATCCCCCCATACATTCTCCAAGGAGTTCATGAAGTCCCAAGGTGGGTCAGTTCAATATGGCATATCCAGTTGAGGTAGCTCCAAGACCCTCATCACAGTACTAAGGCTGGGGTAGGTGTTCCTCTGTGGGAAATGAGCTCCAAGATGCCAATTTGTGCATAGGAACATAGTCTTATTCTACTGCAAGAGGCTCCACAAACTGCCCAAGTCATTTGACAGCTGTCTGCTGTTGGAGGGTTTAGTTTCTTTCCCTGAAGGTTCCTCAGTTTTTGTTTCTGATTCTGTGAGCTCAGAAATCCTCTAGTCAGCCAACTCTATGGGTCTCCTCTTCATGATCTTGATTACTTTGCCACAATTTTTAAACCCATTCTTCAGTTGAGGGGCATTTCTCATCTTCATTGAGTTGTTTCCAGCTTCTGGCTATTATGAATAATGCTGCTATGAACATAGTTGAGTTAATGCCCTTTGGGCTAAGAATGTGCATCCCTTGGGTATATGACTATTAGTGGTATTGCTGGATCACTGGGGAGATAGATTTTTCAGTTTTCTGAGGAACTACAATACTGAAAATCAAAGTGACTGTACAAATACACATTCCCACCAGCAATAGAGGAGTATTCACCTTGTTCCACATCCCCTCCAGCATAGGCTATCATCTGTGTTTTTGATCTTAGCCATTCTGACAGGTGTTAAGATGGTATTTCAACATTTTTTTGAATTGCACATCTCTGATGACTAACGATGTTGAGTAATTTTTAAGTGTCTTTCAGCCATTTGTAATTCTTCTGTTGAGAATTAACTTTTTAAGCTCTGAACCCCATTTTTAAATTGGGTTATTTAGATTTTGAGGCTTCAGTTTCTTGAGTTCTCTATATATTTTAGATATCAGTCCTCTATCATTTGTAGATCTTTTTCCATTCTATAGGCTGTCATTTTATCTTATTGATGATGTCCTTTGCCTTACAGAACCATTCCTGCATCTCTGCAATGAAGCCTACTTGATCATGATAGATGATTTTATATATATATATATATATATATATATATATATATTCTTGAACTCAGTTTGTCAGTATTTTACTGAGTATGTTTGCATCAATATTTATGAGTAAGATTGGTCTGTAAATTGATATTAAGGGATATTAATGACCAGTGATTGTTAATTTCTATTAGTTTTGGTGGTAGCATTGTGTTGAAAGACCCTAAGTTCTAAGGTCTGACCCAGGCATCCAGTTCAAGTATTCAGCAGAGCACCCCCATGAGAACAAGAAACTAAAAGTCTAAAAAGTCTGTTTCAGGAAACAGAGTGTCTCAGCCCAGATGGCCGTAATCAACTCAGATGACCACCATTAGAACACAATGTTCGAAACTGTGATTAAAATAACAGAAGTTCCAAGCAGAATAGCGGTGACCAACACCTGGTTGTAAAACAAAGAGATCCCTCAGCTGGCCTTAGGGCACCCCCATGACTAGTGTGATCAATCTTGTGATTTTAGACTATTGTAATCAACCTTGTGATTGTAGTATGACTTTCAAGTGACCAATCATGTATTTGCCTCAGTTTCTATGATGATTTTGTGGCTTTAGCCTATAAATGGGATGTGGGATTGTTAATCAGGGCTGCTCTCTTGCTCCTGAGACAGAGAGATAGCCTGTCTGCGCAGAGGAAATTCAATAAACCCGCCAGTTATTTGCATCAACTGGACTGGAGTCTGGGTTCTTGGGGCTCCCCTTCCCAAGAGGATAGTACCCAGAGTCTGGGGTTTATCAGTGTGTGTTTTCCCTTCCTTTGGGTTTATTTCTGTGGGATTCTCTATTGCCTGTTGCTTTGTGGATATTTCTAACTTCATCAGGTTGAAGTTTTCCTTCTAGTGCTTACTGTATTGCTGGATTTGTAGATAGGTATTGTTTAATTGTGGTTTAGTCATAAAATATCTTATTTACTCCATCTATGGTGATTGATAGTTTTTCTTGGTATAGTAGTCTGAGCTGGCAAGTGTCCTTATAACATCTGCTCAGGATCTTCTGGCTTTTATAGTTTCCACTATTATTCTCATGGGTCTGCCTGTATAAGTTACTTGGCCTTTTTCTTTTGTAGCCCTTAGAATTCTTTCTTAATTCTGTTTGTTCAGTGTTTTGATTATTATGTGGTAAGCAGAGATTTTTTGGGGTTTCTAGTTTATTTAATGTTCTGTAAGCTTCTTGAATCTTCATAGGCATATTTATTTATTTATATATTTATTTATTTATTTTTAGGAATGGAAAAAGTTTTGGGTGGATAAGTTTATAGTTTTTTTGAATATATTTTCTGTGCCTTTGAGTTGGCATTTTTACTCTTTCTTCTATTTCTATTATTCTTAGGTTTGGTCTTTTCATGGTGTTCCAAATTTTCTGGACTTTTTGTGTTATTTTTTTAACTTTAGAATTTTCTTTTATTGACAAATCTACTTCTTCTATTGTACCTTTCACACCAGAGATTCTCTTCTCCATCTCCTGCTTTCTGTTAGTTATGCTTACATCTGTAGTTCTTGTTTGTTTACTCACATTTTCCATTTCCAGTATTTTTTGGTTTGTGTCTTCTTTATTGCTTTAATTTCAGTTTTTAAGTTTTGTACTGTCTGTTTGGTTCCTTTGTCTTTGTTTTCTAGTTGTTGTTGTTTTTTATTGTTTTCTTCCAATTTTTTGCTTGTCTTTTCTATTTTCTTAAGGGAGATTTTATTTTTTCTTTAATATCTTTTTTAAAGGTTTCTATTGTCTTTATAAAGATATTTTATTTCCCTCTGCTTTCTCATGCTGGTGTAGAATCATTATATTCTACTGGTGTCATATTGCTCTTCATGATGTTGAATGAATTTTTGAACTGGTGTCTTCCCATCTCTTCCACTCATTGGTGCAAGTGTTCTCTGTTTCAGCTAACTGGTTTGGGTCTACTAGGTGCTCTTGGTGCAGTTGGAGCTTCTGGAGAAATTGGAGGCAGTAGAATTTGTGTCTCGGGGAGAAATTGAGATCTGCAGCTATAGCTTTTGTGAAGGTACTCTCCACAGTCTGTGTCTCAGAAGCCACTCTTACGACGGGTCCCTCCCACGGCTGTGTCTTGGGAGCAGTTCTTGTGGTTGAGCTCTTGAGAGGCTATCTTAGAAAGCAATTGCAGCTGGAGCTCTTCTGCTGAGGCCCTCTAGAAACTGGCCGTCAGGAAGCAGCTAAGGTTATTGGAATCAGTGGTTATGGAAAATGGGTGATGTAGGCCCCTGCTTTACCTTCACCTTCACTGTGAGCCTTAAAGGTCACAGCCTGTCTTTTCCCAACACTTTACTCTGAGCTTGTGCCTGTCTTTAAGGTTGAGGTGTTTTCCTTGTATGCAGCAGAAGGCTTCTGTTTTTGTATCTATCATGTTAATTTGTGCCTTTTTTATAGGTGACCTGAGTCCAGTGATATTAAGGAATATTATTGACCACTGATTGATATTTCCTGTTATTTTTGGTGGTAGCTTGTATATATTTACTTTCTCTGGGCTTTTCTACTGTGGGATTTTTGATTGTTTGTGGTTTCATGGGTGTATTTGTGTTCTTTCAGTTGGTGTTTTCCCTCTAATGCCTTCTAAAAGGCTGGATTTGTAGAAATGTATTGTTTCAGTCTGACTTTGTCATGAAATATCTTGTCTACTCCATCTATGGTGATTGACAGTTTTGCTAGGTATAGTATTCTGAGTTGGCATCGATGCTCATTTAGTGTTCATAACTTCGGACCAAGATCTTCTTGCTTTCGTTATTTCCCTTGAATAGTCAGATGTGATTCTGATGGGTCTGCCTTTATAGGTAAG